>RCUC01161342.1:0-94027 GCA_003697995.1 Taxidea taxus jeffersonii | reverse complement strand
CCTGCCATTGGCTGATCTACTGGTACCGGGCACATTACTCGGTAATTTCTAAGATGCGTTATTTCTTACTCTTACTAAGATGCGTAATTTCTAAGATGCGTTATTTCTTACTCTAAACTCCTAAAAACCCCACAAGGCAGCACTGAGAAAGCATGAACTTGATATGTGGGAATCTGATGTTCGTCTAGCTACCATACTATGCGATTCTCATTAACAGTATAAACCTAGCACCCCCGGAAATTCAAAGAGGAGGTGGACTTGTTTCTTTTCCAACATGCCCTTCACTTGGGAGACCAGGACCCAAATACATGTTAACAGTGGGTACACAATACGGGTACTTGCAGCTCTATCTGGTCTTCCAAAAGTTCCCAGGGCATTTCCCCCATTTGGTGATGACTGCTAATCTGAGGACTGCTAAAGACTAGATTAGGGGGCGGGGCTGGCAATGGAAAGCACACACTAAATGGGAATTGGCACAGGAGAGGGTTCCTGCTTCCCTGGCACATGCTGCAATTCTGAAGTGAAATCATTAGCTCAGTGTTGATCTACAAAGGTTCAAGGTGCTGTAGCCTGCTGTCCATTAAGGATAGTTTTGACTCTTGTTTCATGTAGAGTCGGCATTCGTGGAATGGGATAAAAACACAGGGAAACAGTGACATATATCATAGAAGAGTGAGAAAAAAAGATTCCCATTTGTCACACTAAATAGGATAAGTGAGTGGTCATTGATCCTGTCTCCAGTAGCAACTGCTACACATCCTGTGGATAATTCTCATTTAAAAAGAAGCAGTCACAAAAAGCACCACGTCTCTCTAATGGAAAAGGAGTGTTCTATATGAATGGGAAATAAATGAGAGTACTATGCTTCTAAACCCTGAGAGAAAAATTACAGATTACACCAAAATTAAAAGTAGAATAGTTCAGAAAGTAGACAGTAGGGCACCTGGGTGGCTCAGTGTTAAGCCTCTGCCTTTGGCTCAGGTCATGATCCCAGGGTCCTGAGCTCGAGTCACACATCGGTCTCTCTGCTCAGTGGGGAGCCTGCTTCCACCTCTCCCTCTGCCTGCCTCTCTGCCTACTTGTGATCTCTGTCTGTCAAGTAAATAAATAAAATCTTAAAAAAAAAAAGAAAAGAAAAGAAAGTAGAAAGTATCTTTCTTCCTCTTGTAGCTTTCTCTCTACTCATTCTGTTTCTTTATTCAGAAAGCATGTTTTACTTGGCTGTTTCCTGTTCCTCATCTTCAAATGCACACCGACTTTCCAATTTGGGGATTGATATTCAGTCACCAAAATTTTCTGAAAGCAGCATCAAAGCTAATACACAGTGTAAAAGTATGATTATGCAAAAGACATTTAAAAGAAATGCAAAAGATGGAAGAGAAAAAAATAATACTTAAGCTATTACTGTTGCACTGAATTGGGTTAGGCTTCATTTGTCCTGATTCACCATCTTTACAAATATGGCCACGAAAGAGTAGACAGCAAATGAGAAATGATATTCTTAGGCTCTTAGAAATAGGAACCTATAAAGACTCTTAGAAATATCCTAGAGCATGAGACAACATGCAAGTAGACCCAACTTTTCTAAAATGTTTTAAATAATAATTGTAAGGTATTATCATTAAGAAAAAACTCCAGCGGCACATGGGTGGCTCAGTCAGTTAAGCCTCTGACTCTTGGTTTCAGCTTGGTCATGAATTCAGGGTTGTGAGATTGAGCCCCACATGAGGCTCCACACTCAGCATGGAATCTGCTTGGGAGTCCCTCTCCCTTTCCCTCTACCCTTCTTCCTGCTCACACACACACACACTCTCTGTCTCTCTCTCTCAAAATAAATAAATCTTAAAAAACAAAAAACAAAAAGAAAAAAGTCTAAATTTCTTCTGTATATCTGAGATGAAAATTTTAGTATTTCAAATGTAACAGGAGTTAGATATGAATACATGCAGCCTCATACACACAAATTTACATGCTTTCAAGTATTTCTTGAATACAAAAGTATAGATTTAAAATCTCATATACAGTATAAAAATGATTATGCAAAACACATCTGAAACACAAATAAAGAAAAATGCACATCTGGGGGCGCCTGGGTGGCTCAGTTGCTTAAGCCTCTGCCTTAAGCCCCAGGTCATGATCTCAGGGTCCTGGGATCGAACCTCATGTTGGGCTCTCTGCTCAGCGGGAAGCCTGCTTCCCTCTCTCTCTCTCTGCCTGCCTCTCTGCCTGCTTGTGGTCTCTCTCTCTCTCTCTCTCTCTGTCAAATAAATAAATCTTTTTTTAAAATGCACATCTATAAAGAGTCTTTTACTTTCTCATTTGAGACCTAGTGGATACCAAGCATTTCCGATCAGTAGACTTACAGGAAAACTAAAGCAACTAAAAACAAGGAGGTGAGCATGTCTCAGGGGTTTTATTTCAACTGCTTCGATGTTTTCTTTCCTTGCACCTAGCATACTGAAAAACTACCCCAAACAAACCACAGCACATTGAATAATAGTCAGTGTTCACCACTCTCTAATCCTGACTTAATTTTTTCCTTGCTAATATCAAACTACCAGAGCCATTTTCTTTTTTCGTCTGGAAAATTGAGTGGTGCCTGGGTGGCTCAATTATTAAGCGTCCGCCTTCAGCTCAGGTCATGATCCCAGGGTCCTGGGATCGAGTCCCATATCCAGCTCCCTGCTCAACAGAGGCCTGCTTCTCCCTCTCCCACTCCCCCTACTTGTGTTCCCTCTCTTGTTGTGTCTCTCTCTGTCAAATAAGTAAATAAAATCTTAAAAAGAACAAAGTCTGGAAAATAGAAAACTGCCCACCTGAATTTCAAATCCAAATGTTCCATTATCTTGTTTTTCCACGGTAATGAGCTTTCTGTAATAATAAAGTGGAAATATGCATGAAGATCAAAGTTTCACACTTGGCACATTCTTATCATGAAGTTAACTGTCACAGTTACAGATGGTTGACATTCAGGTAAACTGTAGTATGTAAGACTGTGTGTGTGTGTGTGTGTGTGTGTGCGCGTGTGTCAGTGCATGCTGGTGGGAGACCAAAAAATACATGAATCTCTTTACCTTTGGGACCAGGAAAAGTCACCCAAAGAACTTGATCTCGTCAAAGCAAGCTGAAAAATATAACAAGTACACAGTTATCAAAAGGTCCTAAGACACATCTATAAAATGTTCAAAATCACAAAGGAATTTGTTCTTTATCACCTTCCTTGGCCCAGATCTGGGAAATTGTTATGTAAGGGCAGTAATTTCCATTCTCTACTGGGAGAAAAGGAGAGCTGAGAAAGGGAACGTTTAAGCATAAAAAGGCTAAAAGAGGCTCAGATAATAATATACCGCGGCTAAAGAGTTCATGTAATGTGGCAAAACTCTAAAGCTTCCAAAAGAATGTCATATCTAGTCTGTATTTAAAATAGCCCCTGAAAAATTAACCAGAGCAATTTATAATCACACAGAAATCCGAAGAAAACAACACCCATAGAATAGCATATAAAACCCAAATACTTGATACTTTTTTGAGGTACTGATGAAATGACTGTATTTATTATAAAAATTCAATATGTTACTATTTTTAGAAGGATATAATAATCTGTAAAGAACCAACACATATCAGAAATATAATTCAGGTGAAACCAGGAACTCAAAATCTCAATTCTATTTTATGACTTATTTTTGCAATAGTTTTGGAAAAGTGCAATGAGATTTCCAGACAAGGAAAGAAGGGAGCCTCAGAATGCTATAAACAGTATGAATACTGGCCCCTTCAACCCCGCTGCATGCTTTGGAAAAAAATTATACACACATAAACTTCCAGGATATATTCTACCCTTGTAAATAGGAAAAATAAGCAAAAGGAAGCATCTTGTTTCTCAGGGGATTGCTGTGAGTCTGTGTGTGTTTTTATTTTATTCCTTTAGGAATTAACACAAGTTAATTAGCCATTTCTCAAGTCTTGATCCAGGGACCCAAAACGTCAGCTTATGGTACTAGCCAGGAGAGAAGCCTCTATCACTGCTAATGAATTTGAATTACCAAGTACCAAATATCAGCATTCTCACAAACTTTCTGAAATGGCTCAGTGTTCAAAATTTGCTTATTGATCAATAAAGCTACTGTAAAGAAGAGCTGATCTTCCTCGTTGATTCAGTGTAAATTAATTACATTTTGTAATTCCTTGTCTTTTCATTTCTGGGCCTCAAACCATGTATATCATTCTGAAGACTGCACTAGGTGGGCCCAGATCCAAAAAATTCTCTAAGTTTGGTAAGAAGTATTTGTTTTCAATTTGTAAGGACTAAGTGTACAAGGCCTCCAACAACTTGTATGGTTTACTTCAGCCTGTTTGCCCTATCTAACACAGACATGGGCAGGAACCACTCAGCTCTGCAACTGGGGTTGCCTTCTTATGGAGGAGATGAACTTGACATTGGCCAGCATTCTCATCTCTCCAGTATACTGTATTCACATTGTCTTAATCTATTTTCATTATTTGTGTCTGCCTAGCTTTTACCCTCATTTCCGATTTTAAGGTACTTAGGTAGGTCATACCTACTTACATTATCTGTTATCATAACTAGGGTTTCTATTCTAAAAATACTACTTTTGCTATAAATAGTCATCATATTATTCAGATATTCATATATGTGGAGACATGTATGTGTGTTTATGTAAGGGGTATGCTGGATAAAATACCTCCCTTCTATACATAATTATTGGAAGTCTTTGGGTTTCTTGGGGAATGTACTTATTTTATTTTCTACCCCAGTGCCTAGTGCAGGGCCAGGAACGGAGTGTAAACTTAAAAATAGCTAAATAGACAAACAGAAGTAAACTACTAGATACCAATATAAGTAAATAAGTAGTGGTGAAAGATCAAATTCAGGAGGAATTTGTGTGTGTGTGTGTGTGTGTGTGTGTGTGTGTGTGTGTGTGTGTGAATGAGAAGCAGAACATTTCATTTTAAGTAATTTTAACTGCAGTAGTCTTATGTGGCTAATGACTAGTGGATGGAGCTGCACAGTCTAGTGCTTTCTTCCCAGAGCGACTGGGAGGGTTTAGTGAAACAGTTTTGCAAATGAGAATGAGCCTTTCTAATGTCAGGTGAATATTACCATTTGGAAGGTGGAAGGTAGTTCTGAGTGCCCCTTTTTCACCTTCTTATAAAGGGAAATTTTTTTAAAGATACCCACTGAGTTAAAATTTTTTTCAATTTTGTCCTTCAGCAGATTTTAAATATTCACAGGAAAATCTCAAGGGCAATGGTTAAAAATGTAAAATTAAATTTAAAAAATCCAAAACATGTGGCAACACTAAAAATGAAAATCAAACTGAAAAAAAGAACAAAAAACGAAAAATCTCAATCAAAAAACAACAAGAACCATAGAGAAAGGACTAAAAGAAAGCAAAGTAAGTTAGTAATGCCTTAATACGTAACTGCCAAACAAATAAATGATAGCAAGAATTAATGAGTTATTAAAATTTCCAGCCTTTCCTCAGCAATTTTAAATGCCCTTTTGCCAGACAAATAGTCATAGCATTGATGAGAACCTCAAGATTCCATCTGGTCCACCTGCAAACTTGCCTTCTAAATAAAAAAAAAAAAAAAACCACTCTAATTTAAATTCAAATCTAAAATCTGTAAGTCCAAAAAAATAAAATAAAATAAAATCTGTAAGTCCAAAAGACAAATCCAAGACCTCCACAGAGAAGGAAACTGCCCCACCTTTCTCTTCCTAACCTTTCTATCTAATTGTCTGACTGAAAATATTTGCCTAGCACAACATGAGATGCATGGCAGAGACTCGGTTCCTGTGGACTGACTGATTTGGGTTATCAGTGACACACACAAAAATCAGACTAAGTCAAATTATAAATTAGTTTCTACTCTGGATAAGCGGTGAACCTCTTTTAGGCACCTAATATTTAAATAAAAAAGAATTTAAATAAATTAGGAACCATCAAATTCTCTGACACGTGCCACATCTTGACACAAAGCCTCCTTGTCTTTGATCTGGGCTGTCAGACTCAGGCGATGTGGAAAGGAATGTTCTCAGGGTTCAACCTTGCTCACACACCACACTACCTGCTAAAGTGGGAAGAAGGGTGCCTACGGCCTTATGGAAGGTCTCAGCTTTGGAAGATGCGGTCCGGCTCTGGGATCTAACCAGTGGAGGCCGTGCTCCCGAACACCCTCACAGCCAGAGCCTTTTCTCAGGGTTGCCGTGATGACATCGAGACACACGAATGAGGAACGGGTGTGTGATGAACAGCATATGCTGGCAACAGCTGTCTTTTATTACACATTATCTAATATGAGAAATCTAGGTTGGGCAATCTGGCAGGCCTGCAAACTACACATTCAATTACCGCCATGGATTAGACAAAGCTCCTTAACCCCTCGCTGCCACTGATAGAAAGATGCCTGGGAGGGGAGCTTATGATTCTTCTTCTTTTGTTTTTAGTTAGATGACTTAAAGGATCAGGCATTAATATCCAAAATGTAATTTTTGCTGCTGTGCAGTGATTCACAGTGCTCCTCTTCAGTAGAACGCCAAGACCAGATATTTCAGCTGTCAGTTTGCAAAAGATAGGGGTTAGGGTTAGCCAAAGAGCCACAGGCCTGGAGGAGCTCCAAGTTCAATCCTGTAGCCACTTCTGCTGCTAAGTAACAGATTGTTACTTCCTGGTCCCCACTCAGTGTATTCATTTCCTGAAAGTCCTGGGGGTGGGGAGAGGTTCCTTATCAACAGGGAAGGTGTTTCTTTTGTTTCTATTGTTTCAAAAGTCTACAAATTATGTGCCCTGCTCACTTTCCAGTCCCTGCCTCCTCACTGACGTCTTCCATGAATATAGCTTTTTTCCCTGTTCCCCTTTTAAGCCAGGAGCCTTTCGATAGCAGGGTTCTGCAGACTATGCTATGATACTTGCTTAATGGAGTGGACTTCAGTTTCCTAACTTGTTAGTGCCCTTAAGGAACCCTAAGACAAGTTGCAGCTTCCCACAAAAGTCTCATTGTGGACTCATGAGCGTCTTTTCTAAGAAAAACTGTGGGCTCTTGATTCCAGGTGTGTCACAACATTAGATTAGAGGACACTTTTCAAATTCTTTTGGAGTGAAATTCATACAGTTTTCAACCTGAAGTATTCAATGGCTGCGTAAAATACTTCGCTGCGGTTAGGAACACTTGGGAGCTTTGGCTCCAGATGGTGCTGGGGCCAGAAATGAGGATAAAGCTCCTAGAGGGTGGAATCCACCCCAGAAATACACACTTAACAAAATTCTGTATCTGAGCTTTTACATGAAATCACCCTTCAGAATCTGTGTTTGAGCAGTAATTTGATAACCCAAAGACTAGCTGGCAAAGGCAGCCTGTGGTACTACTGAGGCACATTCCAGCTTCTGGCCTGGTCCTCAGGCCCCTGGCTCTCCTTATAGCCTTTGGTGAACACTGCCTTCCTGATGCAACTTACTACCCTCAGGCGAGTGTCCCATCAGGCACAATCACTATGCCTTTGGCATCACCACATTTATAAAGCCTCTCCTTATTTCCTCTGGTCTCCTTCCCACCGTGTCTTCCATTACAGGGATTTTTTTTTTTCTCCCTGAAACCATGTTCAGAAGTAGAAGCTGCACTGCGATGTCTATCACCTCCTACCAATACAGGTATGGAGATAATATGCACACACAGAAGTCTATTTTTAAGCAATTCTGAGTGTAAACAACCAATGCTTCTGAAGATTCATCTGAAACTAGAGGCTCACCAGATACAGCTTTGCAGAAACCAAAGCCAACAATAACGAGAAGTATGAATTGTTGACGTCAGCCTGAAAGTGTTGAAAATAACAGTGGGCAGAGAAACACCTGCTCCTGGGATTGCCTCACAGGGATCTTGTTGCATGCAATTCAGTCGGTGCCAAATGGGTGATTATTGTCTAAAAACCACTTAAAAGAAATGAACATCCATTTGGAAAGTTCTGAAATGTTGGGATAAACTTGCATCGACTCTCATTGATGATAATTGGTCAGAATCATAAGTATCGTGTAGAAGAGGCTTGTTTTGCTTCCTTTTTTTTCTTACAGTAATTCTCACAACAGGAGAAAAAACTGTTTGAGTAGGGTTTACTATGGGAAAGAATACAAGAAAAGGGAGAAGAGAGGACCTAAAAAGAGGAGAACATCAGATAAATTCATCGGTGTGGAAATGTGTACATGTGTATGTTCACTCGTATATGTTATACACATATGCATGGTGAGTGTGTTTCATCTGCCTCAATCCCTCTCATGACCTCCTCCTGACTGCCCTCTCCTAGTCCACGCGTCTTCACCCATGCTTAAAACCAGATGCGACTCCTCCAACTTCACTGCCTTTCACAGCCAAGCTTCTGGGTCTCCTCTCCATTCCATCCATTTCTTCCTTCTCCAGTTACTGCAAAAGTTGCTCCCTCGCCACTCATCCCTACCCACTTACCGACACACCATGTTTCTAAAGTGAGGTTCCTAAAACCCTCTTCTGCTCAAATACACCCAAGTGGTTCCCTGTGCTGGTCAAATGACTACTTCATGAGGGGAAGTGTTCAAGTGTTTCGTGAAGCAGCCCAGCTCTGAGGTCTCCCCTCCCCTCCCACAGACACTTACTGGGTCCTCTGGACACAGTAATGTGATGTTACCTCAAGGTGCCCTAAAGGCCCCCAGATCTGTGCCTAAGCATTAATTATTGCCTTGTTCTGGAATACCTTTCAATCACTGGAATATGTATCCTTCAAGGTTATCTTAAAAGGCATGTCCTTGGATTTGAGCATTTATGTTGTATAATGCCTATTGGTTCTGCCTACTGAATTTTTAACCCTACAAGACCAGGAAACGTGTTCTTCTCATCTCTGTACTTCCTACACTGCTCTATTATCTGAAACCTGAATAAAGATCTCGGTGTTTCCCACAGCTGCTTTATTTTCAGGCAAGTAGTAAATTGATAGAAATGTTCATCATTTGATTAAGCTTAATGTCATAAAAACATTTGGGATTTAAAAAGATCAAAAATCCATGCCACGGCAAATTATGCCTTTATCTTCAATGTGAAAAATAATGAGGAATCTGCTATATACATCACTGAGAAAAGATCATGACTCTCCCTCTATGTCCTAACTCTCTAATCCTGAAATTAGGAGGCTTAAGAGGAGCCCGTGATGCACAATAGGATTTGAGGGCAAAACTTCATGCTTTAAAGTAATTCTAATTCTAAATTCAGATATGTCCTTGGAGCATGATAAAAAGTTATATAACCAAAACCTGAAGAGGTTAAAATATTGTTTGAAAAATTGGAAGTTATAGAATGAAAGAAATGAACTCAACTGGACATGGTTTTTTCTAAATAAGTTTTCATCTCTAGGGAAATACCTTGCAATAAAAATGAAAAAACGATAGCATAATTACTGAGCACATACTACACATCAGTCATGTGTTAAGCACTGCACACTTCCTCACTTAAGCCACAGAAGAACTCCTCGGGGTGGTTCTATTGTTATTGGCATTACAGAAAAAAGAAAACTAAATCTTAGAGGGGCAAATGACTTGCCCAAGGTCCCACAGCTAGGAAGTGATGGAGCTGGTATTCAATCAGTCATCCATACATCTAATAAAAGCTTTAATTCCCAGTAACATTAGGAATGTGTCTGTGCCCCAGCACTGAAAATAATGTAGTCAACAAAATTTGTCCTGAAGGAAAAGTACTCTCCTTGGATTGGAAATAACTATCAAGGAGTGCAGCTGGGAGGGAAGGAATCAATGAGACACATACAGGGAGAAAAGATCAATAATTCTCAAACCGGTCATGTCTATATGCACTAAGTAAGTTCGATGTGCTTAACGATTTTCATTTTACCTCAACACCTCTTCACACGAGACAAACAATTTCCTTTCAAATTTTTGCCTGGAAAAAATTTTTTATTATGGTCTTAAATCTTTTGGACTAGCCCATGAGCTCTGTGGGCTCCCTGTCTCCTTCCTCACCCATACTCTTAGTGACTAATTCCAAAGCCTCTAAAATACAATTTCGGTGTGAAGCCAGACAAATATACCAACTTTGCACTCAAGAGAACATGAACACTTAGAAAATACAACAGTCATCATACCTGCTTTCTTCCCCGAGGCAAAGTAGCCACAGTGTCTGCCAGCATTTGAATCCTTCTATTATCATCCATTCGCAAGCTGCCCTTGAGCGAGGGGTAAGAGCTAAACACTGGACCAGCACAGTAGTCCACCAAATTGCCATTGCTGCCCTGTTGCATGAGCCTTTGTAAAGACATTGTGAATAAAGATCACTCCAGCTCGCACATGGTTGAGTGGCCTTGCAGGACAGGGGAAGCTAAAAGTCTAATTCTCTGACAAGCAGTCAAAAGTAGCAAAGCAGAAAGAGCCCATGTGACTTCTGTGGTTTTAGGTACTTGTTACACAAACCCTATCTTGCAGTTCACTCCCATTTCTCAATGTTTTTTTTTTTTCTTTAAGCTCCTGGAAGAAACTAGTTTTACCATTAAAAAACAGCAACTTATTTTTTTCTCTTTCAAACAGCCAGAACTCTCATGCTTTATGTTCTACGGCAAGTTGTGTTCAAAACACCATCTGCCTTTTTTTTTTAAAGGAAGAAAGAAAAATTTCCCCAAGTTCTGCCATGTGTTACCCACACTTTCTCCTACTCACTATGGGCAGTGCAATGTCAAAGTCAGGATATGCAGACACTGAGTTTTGTGGATAGAAGCAAGAAGGGCAGGGTCCAGTCATAATGTCTCTCATGGAGTCCTTGTAATGTACTTTCCCTGAAGTACACCCTAGCTCATTAATGTTCATCAAAAAGACATTATATCTGCCACTTGGACTGTAACCACTCAGAATTCTTCTGGTTGCCCTTCTACTACTTTGTCCTAACTAAAATGATCCAGCATCTTTACAAGGAACAATGAGAGGGGAAGACCAGCATACTCAGAGCTCAAAGTTGGCCCTATCTTAGACAGCACTTTGTAGCAGCATCAGCATGTGGTCCTGGAGGAAGAATGGAAAGGAAAGGAAGATATCGGGCAAACCATGATGGCACAAGAATGTTGCCTATCGGTCCCTGCAGGCTCAGACGGGCCAAGGGCACCATCATGAAGTACACAAGATCACAGATACTTTTTTCAGTGGGGGATTGGGACACGTAGTTTCAAGAGGACTGGTTTCAGAAGAAGAGCAAGGGATGTAAGTAGAGGAAAGAATCAAAACAAAAATCAAAAAGAGAAGTTTTACATACTACAAGAAGTCAACTGTGATTTTCAAAATAATTTTGAAGGTCAAAAGTAGATTATGCTTAGCGAAGTAAGTCAATCGGAGAAAGACAACTATCACATGATCTCCCTGATATGAGGAAGTGGAGATGCAACGGGGGTGGGGGCTAAGGTGGTAGGAAAAGAAAAAATGAAACAAGATGGGATCGGGAGGGAGACAAACCAAAAGAGACTCTTAATGTCATAAAACAAACTGAGGGGGGTGGGGGGAGAGAGGAGTTGGGAGAGGGTGGTGGGGTTACTTTATACGTTTAAGTAAAAAAGCTTTAAAAAAATAAAAACTAAAAAAAAAAAGTAGAATGTAAAAGAGTAGAAAGTTGTGAACTAAAATGGAAGTCAGGGTGAATTCAGCTCAAGCAGAACCTGCCAACTATAAATGGTAAAGTCTTCTGAGTTAACAGTGCTTCAAGAGATAGAGCTACTTCAGGAATTTTTAAAACCTGATCACAGCATAATTCACTATAATTGGAATTGGATTATGACATGAACAAAATGATGTCTCTAAAAACACAAAAATATCTAAATCAAGGATTGTAAATGTGTTTGCCTTCATGGACAAGGTGAGTAAAATACTATAATATAAATGTATAAAACAAAAGAGAGTGGTAGAGACTTTGACAACTAAATAATACGTCAATTATGAAAACATTTAGTGTGTGTGTGTATGAGAGAGAGAGAGAAAGAGATTTTAAAACATCTCTAGGCTGTGAGGTACAGGACTTAAATCAACACTGTTAATTGAGGAAAGCAGTCCACCTGGCCCCTAGGGATTTATGAAGTTAGGTAAATATTTTAGTATTTCAAAATGCCAAGTGGACATTAAACATTTGCCTGATATAAGACCACATAGGCCAACTGACAACCAAGTGTCATAAATTAATGCTAAAATTGTATCAATTTAGTATGTTATAATGATCTTAAGGTAATATAAATTACAGAAGTCTATTATTAAATTAAGAGCTTGGAAAATGAATTTTTTTTACATAATTTATGATATGTGTTTAAAGAGTAAAATTTTTCAAATCATGAGATTCATGGCTATACAACCAGAGACAAAAGCAGATCTGACATTCAGCCAGTACATACCAGTATGGTCACATTTGTTAATTATAAATTGAAACCGGATCTATTTTGATTGGCCAGTTCCCTGTTCTGATTGTTAAAGTCCTGTGTCATACCAGTTATTAAATATTTTGAATAACATCCCATATCCTTTATGATAAAATGTGGGGGAACACTAAACTTTTTATACAAATATGACTTCAAGCCTCAAACCCTAGACTCACAAATGTGTTCTACTATTTACAACTTATTTTTTCTACAGAATTTACCTCAGGACAATTACACTATTCTGAACTCTCTTCCTCTTCATCCTCCCCTTTATATTATAAAGGTGATTCTAAAAGTGAATCAGATAAAGCTATCTACCTACTCAAAAGATTTCAGAAATGCCTCAGTGTTCATAAAATAAAATAAAACTTTTAAAAATTGCAGTTCTATCTAACTTCATTCTCTGAAATGTCATATTACTTTTTCTTAGATCTTTCTCTGAGACTTAGCATATTATACTTAAATTATACTTTGAAAGCAAGGGCCATTTTGTATCTTTAAATTTATATTCATGTCCTATGTATAGGAAGTGTTCAAGAAATGTTTGGGGCTTGGTTGTTACTGTTGTTTTAAAGATTTTATTTATTTATTTTAGAGAGAAAGTGAGAGAGAAAGAGACAGCAAGCCCGTGAACCAGGGCAGAGGAAGAAGAAGAAGCAGACTCCCCTGCTGAGCAAGGTGCCTGATGCAGGGCTAGAAATATTTGTTACTAAAAAGAAAAGGACAGGGAAGTAGATATTTAACAAAATGAATTAAACAGTACTCTTCTAAGGTATCAAAGAAGAAAAACTAAACTAGCAGAAAATGTTTGTATTACACACCCATATTCCAAAGTGCCACCATCTTCTGTAAGGAGTAATCTGAGAGATGTGAAAACAATCTCTTCTAAAATATGTTTCTCATCTATTCAGAAAGCTAACACCCCATTATTGGCAGGGCGGGCATTCTTATCTGGGGCATTTTGTTCATAGCTACGCAAATACTCTTGGAATGAATCAATCTTCAGTACAAATTAGATGAATCCTGAGGAGCTGGAGCATGGGGATGTTATAGAGCAGGTGAGAAGGGTATGACAAAAGTACAGAGCACAGAAAGGTAGAGGGTCTAGAAGACAAATTTGGCCAACTCTGCAACCTCCATGAGACTCACAGACAGTTATAGGAAGGTTGACAACAGGGGTTTCAGTGCCTAACTCCTCAAATCCTGGCTCTACTATTCAACAGTACTGTGACCTTGTAAAAGTCACTTAATCTTTCTGCTTTGGCCTGAATTGTGTCCCTCTACAGTCATGTGTGGAAGCTCCAAACCCCAAGGGGACTGTATTTGGAGATAGGACCTATAATTAAGGAAGTAATTAAAATTAAATAAAATCACAGCATGGAGTCGTGATCCCATAGGATTAATGTCTTTCTAAGAAGAGACATCAGAGAGCTAGTGCTTGCTAGCTTGCTCACTGTCTCTTTGCCATGTGAGGACACAGAGAGGGGGTAGTTGTCTGCAAGCCAGAAAGAGAGCTCTCACAAGGAACTCGGATACTTTGATTTCCCAGCTATAATACACCATAGCAACCATAATAAATTTCAGTTGTTTAAGCTGCCCAGTCTGTGGTATTGGTCCAAGCTGACTAATATGCTCTCTAAACCTCAGTGTTTACATATCTAAAATAAAAATTTGTAGGGAGAAACAGATCAAATAGTCCAAGCATAGCACTTGGTACAAAGTAAAGTATTACTACTGAGTTTTAAGTAATAAGAATTCAAAGGAAAAACTTCAGCGGAAATTACCTGAATTCTCTACAGAATTATCTACTACCAAATGCTCATATATGCAGCAAGAATGCCCTCATCCATCTGAGAGCAGTCTAGAGGCTAGAATACATGTGAAAATCCTTACTGTCATATACCAGGCAGATTATGCTTGCAAAGCATTGCAGAGTCAATGTCTGAAATTTCTAGATTACCATTAGCCCAATTCACCTCTTCATTAGTCTAGATATGGGAGAGAAGTAAGTTGTTCAAAAAATAAGAATTCCTCTGTGTCCTTTAGATTCTAAGATAGTTATTGAGCCTTATTTTGGCCCTTTGCCTTTATTTGCACAGAAGGCCTTTATTGGGTTCCTGGAATACCATAGGATTTTGTTTCGTTTAGGTTTTTCATTTTGCTTATTTGTTTTATTTTATAATTTTGTCTTTCTTTGTGCAGGAAGCCCATATTTAGTTACACGGACTGACATAAGAGACAGGATAAAGTCCTCCAGACAATATTTGATTCTTTTATGTTTGAATTTATGTAAAGTAGATTTAGTTTGGTAAGGTTACTCTCGTATCTGAGAGCGAACCTCCAGTGACAACTGTTTTGTCCTATTTCTCACTTTATTTGAATTACCAAACTGGGTAGATGGGGCTCTCTATCTTCCCCAAACACTCAGTGTGGGTCACTGGGATTCTGAGAGCATTCCTGAAAGAGGAGGAGACTTTTTTGGAAAAGGATAAATTACAATCAGGGCTGGTTCTGAAACATAGCAAACTCAGGAAAGGGAAATAACAGAAAAAGAGGTCATGAAGTCTCTATATGGGAAATCTTAATGTGAGCACAAACCAAATATTAGCTTAGAGTTGTGACGTAGGTATTTAAAACCACACATACACGTGTACAACTTTAAATCTAATATAAATAATAGCTAAAACTAGATCATATCCATTATGGGTTTTTAAGATTTTATTTATTTATTTGACAGACAGAGTTCACAAGTGGGCAGAGAGGCAGGCAGAGACAGAGAGAGGGGGAAGCAGGCTCCCTGCTGAGCAGAAAGCCTGATGCAATGCTCAATCCCAGGACCCTGAGATCATGACCTGAGCTGAAGGCAGAGGCTTTGACCCACTGAGCCAGGCGCCCCATATCCAAGTGCAAGGAAACATTTTTCTGAACTTTGAAAGCTTAATTCAATCAAATCATGAAGCTATGGGTAGATTATAGTATCAGCCAAGAGATTTAGCTACTGAATTCATCTGGGGCCTTAAACAGATTATCTAGATCAGTGTTTTATGAATCCACTTGGTAAGATAATTTTAAGCCTTCTTTTAAGTGTAAAAGTACATGATCTTGATACATTCATTCTATGTATTTATCACATAGAAAAATCATTAGCTGCAATTTTTTTTTTTTTTTTTTTTTTTTGCCTTAACCTCTTAACGTTTAGGGCGAGTCATCTGAGTGTAGTACGTGCCAAAGAAGGATCTCTGGGAGGTTCCATGTTGAAGTTATAAAGTTATACGTGGGCCACTTGGAGATGATAGGTACGTGTGTAGGGTTTTTATGGGATCTCTGCGAGTGTATCAATGTTATCTATACAAAATGCTCTGTAGGTAAAGAAGACTTAAGTCTTTAGGAGACAGTCTCTACCATAATTTTAAGACTGTACTCCTCCAAATATAAGCAGATCCTTTGTGTAACCTGGAGAAAAGAAGAAAGTAGACGTGACAACTTCTGAGATTTCCAGCCCTGACCTTAACCACAGTAGTTCTGCTTTTATTTGCTTTAGACTATGTTCCTCCTTATACTACATGGTTTCCTTGGGTTAAAAAATTAAAACTGAATGAAAACAACAGGCTGAGAGAAGAGAGAAAAGAACCAACTCATACTGTGTGAACACCAGTAGCCTTTGAAGTCACTTTATAAGAAAGTGTCAGTCCACAAATGAGTCTCCCAAAATCCGAACATGTCTCTCTTTTGAAGGGAAAAACCCTAATAGTGAGACAGTTAGGGGCTATGGGAACGAGCCCCAAATGAAAAACACTGGGAACCTAGGTACTTTCTGTCTACTGCTGTTATTAAACTGCTTCTGCTACAGAGCAGAATCAGGACGTGGCGGGGACGCCTGGGTGGCTCAGTTGGTTAAGCAGCTGCCTTCGGCTCAGGTCATGATCCCAGCGACCTGGGATCGAGTCCCACATCGGGTTCCTTGCTCGGCGGGAAGCCTGCTTCTCCCTCTGCCACTCTGTCTCCCTGTGCTCGCTCTTTCTCGCTCGCTCGCTCTCTCTCTCTAACAAAAAAAAAAAAAAAAATCTTAAAAAAAGAATCGGGACATGGCCGGGACACTGACTCATATACAAGCCAGACTCAAAAACAGAGGACCCCTCGATCCAAAAAGCACCAATGAGCTTCGTGAGTCTTCTGCCAATATTGACCAATCAGGACAAGGTTCTTCCAACCAATCAGGAGGAGGCCCTTACAACCAATCAAGACAAGGCTCTTCCAACTGATTAGAAAGAAGGCACTTTATCCACATAAGCAGGTCCTGCCTTGGGTTTGGGGATTCCTGCGTGGCTACTGCTTGTAGGTGCTGTTACTACTATAACAATAGTAAAAACTCTTTTTAAGCATAAACGCAAAGTAACCAGCATTATCAGTAGTCAAAAGATTCCTAATTCAGGATTTGTTGAAAACAGTTTTTAAACATTTTTTTTCTTCTTGAATTTATTAAAACAAAGGTGGAGAAGGCTTAACCAAATTGAGGTATATTTGTATCCCAAAAAAGTCATTCTATGAAACGGAGATGCCTTTCTGAGAAGTATTAAATCTCTAAGAGAAATAGAGTGGCCACCTATTACGAGTACTTTCCTTGCTTGAAAGGTGTTATCTTACCCAAAACATATATATGTATGTATATGTATGTATACATATATATGTATGTATCTATATCTATATATATAGATAGATATTATTGCTCTAATAACCATGAAATAAGTGGGTAATATCAGCCAAACCTAATAAAAAGTGGGTGGTTTCCATTTGTATATAGGAGTAATTCATTGAAATGGGTTTATTCAAAACCATTTCAAAGAGTAGGACCTTAAGCATTTGGGCAAGAAGATAAAATAATTCTAAATATATAATACATACATATGTGTGTATCCATATGTGTGTGTGTGTGTGTGTGTGTGTGTGTTGTGTGTGAGGGAGAGGAAGAGAGATGAGATAGAAATCATAAATAGACCAAAAATCATAGAAGAAATTGAGAAAGTAGTCAGAGGTCTAACCTTTAAAAAATATTGAGGTCCAGGGGCACCTGGGTGGCTCAGTGGGTTAAGCCTCTGCCTTCAGCTCAGGTCATGATTTCAGGCTCCTGGGATTGAGCCTCGCATCGGGCTCTCTCTCAGCGGGGAGCCTGCTTTCGCCTTTCCTTCTGCCTGCCTCTCTGCCTACTTGTGATCTCTCTCTCTCAAAAAAATAAAATCTTTAAAAAAAAATATTGAGGTCCAGGTGATTATCAGTGCTATGCCTCTTTTTCAAGATAGGGATAGTTTTATATTAATTGTCACAGAGCGTAAAACAAGATGCATTCTATAAAGCTAACTAATCTGATCTTAAACTAGATATAGAGGGAGAAAAGTAAGGAAGGATGGAAGGAGGAAGGAGAGACAGGAGGGAGAAGGAGAGGGAAGGGGGAAAAAACAAGGGGAGAAAGGGAAGGAGGAAATTAAGTTAATCTCACTTATTAATTCTGACACAAATATCTTAATTAAAATATAAAATTGAGTCCACTAGTGAATTAAAAATAATGCCTCTCAACCAAATAGGATGTATGCCAGGAAAACAAGGATTGTCAACATTAGGACATAAAATATTAACAGAAATCACCAAGTTTCTGGATGAAAGAAGATTTCAATGCAATAGATGGTAAACCTATCAAGATTCATCTTTGCGGGGCACCTGGGTGGCTCAGTGGGTTAAGGCCGCTGCCTTCGGGTCAGGTCATGATCCCAGGGTCCTGGGATCGAGCCCCGCATCGGGCTCTCTGCTCAGCGGTGAGCCTGCTTCCCTTCCTTTCTCTCTCTGCCTGCCTCTCTGCCTACTTGTGATCTCTGTCAAATAAATAAATAAAATCTTTAAAAAAAAAAAAAAAAGATTCATCTTTGCTTTGGAAAATCCCAAGTAGGGATTTGAAAACTCCAAGTAGGAATAGGAGGAAAACTTTTTTAACATAATGAAGAGTATCTGCCAGAAACACCCACCAAATATCATCCTCAGTGTTGACATGTGTTTCCACTGGAGTGAGAAAGAAGACAGTGATGACAATAACCTTCATGCCTATCACTGTCGTACCTTGCTTCACAGATAGGAGGTAGAAAGCATGTAAAAAGACAAAACTGTAAGCTTTAGTGATGATATGGTTGCATAACTAGAATATTTAAGACAAACCACAATCCACCAAAGAATAGACTTAGATGATTTTAAGTGTAGGATTCAAAGAACAACATATAGAGAGAAATGAACTTATCATACTGCAGCAATGGATGAAAAGAACTGTATTAATGGGGGAAAGAAACCTAATCAAAATAGCCAAAAGCTATAAAATAGAAATGAACCTAGGGTGTTTAAAATTTAATGAAGTTTATAAAGTCCAAACTAAGCAAAAGGAATACCATGTTCCTATACGAGAAAAGTCCTTCTTGTAAAGCTATCATCCCCCAATTTTCTAAGGTAGCCAATGTACTGCAAATCAAACTCCCCACAAGTTTGGTTGGCTTCTTTATCACATTCGACATACATTCTTACACTCGTCTGAACAAGGAAGTGCACAAGACTAGCCAAGAAGAATTTGAAAATAATAGTAGTGGGTGAGAATGGGCATTGAGAAAACTGCCTTACTTGTATCAAAAGGTATTATAAGAGTTAAAACTGTCAAGTAGAATAGCTCAATAAAAAGAATATTAACAAATACAATGTTGGCAAATGAATAGAGATTCCCAAAATATATCCATGTGTATTCAGAAATGTATCATATCATCAAGGTAATTTATTTCATTAGGAAAAGAGTAAACCTTTCAATAAATGGGGTTGGTACCCACCTGGAAAAAATGAAGTCATAATCTTTTATAACAATACAATAATAAATTCAAGATGGCTTAAACAGTTAAATATAAAATTAATTTTACATTAGTGAAATAATAACAGAAAATATAGAATATTTTAGTAATATTAGGTTGGGAATGGTTTTTCTAACAATACAAAAGTACAGACAGTGTTAGCAACATAAAGATTAAAAATTTGTGTTTACTAAAAGCTATAATTTACATAAGTTGAAGCTAAGTGGCAGATAACAAGAAATTTCTTGTGATGTACAATTAGATTAAGGCCATAATATATAAAGAATGTTTAAAGTTACACTTTACAAAAGAGTACATTTGAATGAGCAAAAGCTGTGAACAGATAATCTGCAAAAGAAATACAAAGCATCGGCACATTTATTAAAGGACATTCAAACATGTTAACAACGAAGAAACTAAACTTGAAATAATAGATACAAATTTTGGCCTACCAGATGAACAAAAAATAAAAATGGGTCATGTCTAATATTGGTAAAGTTACAATTAAGTGGGCTTTTCACACTTTGTAGGAACATAAATCAATAAAGCTTTATTAGTAATTTGACAGTTTTGAAATTAAAACATACGTACAAGGAATCCTACTTCTAAGAATGTACCCTACAGAAGTACTCTTACAAATGCAGAAAACCATACAAGAATGTTTCTTGTGGCATTGCTTGTAATTTTGATAAACTGGAGTTTTTAATGTATATCAACTGAGAAGTGTCTAAATAAGTAATGGTAATTCCATGTAATATTCTGCACCCATTAGAAAATATGAAAGAGATATCCATATGCATAAATAGCATTAAGGCAAATAAAGCAAGAGAAAAGAACAATGTGAGTAATAGAATCCCATGCTTTTTCCTTAAAGAAAGATCACATACGTATATGTACTCTAACAGATATATAAACCTAAAACAAAACAAAACACTCTGCACAGATATATACCTACCTGTGAGTAGAGTGGTTCCCTCTCGAGAAGGGTAGTGGGGACAGGGAGGGAGCAGTGTGAAGCAAGACTGACAAAATTTAGTCTACGTATGGTTTGAACGTTTTATAGTAAGTATGTGTTCATATATTAGTTGGTCAGGTTTAAAAATACCAATAATTCAGAGAATTTTTAAAAGCCAATCATATTTTGTTGATAATAATATCTTCACATTTTCTAGGTCCTCCTACTTGTTTGTTTATCGATGAGAATTATTGGATGTTTGCTGTTTGTTGATGAGCTAACATTTTAGTTTGCTTAATGGGATTTTTTCACCCATCTAGGAAATTCTTTCATATTGCTTTATCATTTTCTTTCAACCAAGTAGACTTCTTCTTCAGAAAGGACTGCCAAAGTCCCCACAACAGTGTAGCAAAGGAGAGGAACACAATCACAGGCCACCAGTTTTTATGCAGGTAAAGGGCATTTCTCAGCTGCCTAGTTCAGTTCTCATTAGTCATTTATCACCCTTCCCCTTCCCCACAACACACGCAGAGTTCCATTTCAAAATCCAAATCTTTCATCAAAATTCAAGGTAAACAAGTGACAGTGTTCCTTCCTCTTTCCTTAACTAATACCCTGTGTCACCCTTGGTGCTTGGTTTTTTCTTCACTTGACCAGGGCCTGCGGGTAGTGCCAGCCCCACAGAGCAGGGAAAGGTTGGGGGTGGTTAGAAGGTAGCTTCTTAGAAAACCAGAAACCTATTTGAGACTGGAATTTTGTGTACTACTTGGAAAAATAAAATACCTACCTGACAGGTAGGTAATTTCCTCCTGACCTTTGAATAAAATCCGAACTTCTTAGCCTGTCCTTTAAGGTTGTGTATGTTTTAGTAGATCCTATGACCTCGTATCACACCACATCCTGGTTACAGGGACTTTTCCTCTGACCTTCCAACAGAAAGCAGTTTCTCCTCATGGCTTTTTGCACTCTCCCCTCTGCTTGAAACAGCGCTCTCCCCATCAAACTTGAGGAGTCTTGTCCTTCTCTCTCTCTCTCTCCAAATGTCAGCACAAATATTACGTACTGCAGAGGCCCCAACTATTCCCAACTGCATGGATAAAGAAGTTAAATAAGTCACATCCAAATGGAGCAACTCTAGAGTGTTTGCCTAGGACTTCTCTAAGTAGACAATTCTCCGCTGTACTTGAACATCCAGAGTTGCGTGGATCCACCCTGCCACCTGTAAGGGACTTGCCTCTGACAATAGTAAGAGTCAGCAGAGAGAGACTAGAAGGGAACAACTTAATGGAATGTTCCTCACCTTCTCCATTTTTGTCTTTAGAGTCTTGAGAGGTGCAGTGTGCGTGCGTGTATGTGAGCAACAGAGGGAACTACAGAAGAGCAATAAGGTAGCTTCTTGAAATATCAGAATCCTCTACTTACTTCTATCCCTGTCTACTTACAATAAGAGGAAGAGACATGAACTCTTAATTTCTCAGAGATTCAAATGTAATACAGAGAAGAATAGTATATTTGTCCTTTCTTTCTATGTGCCCATAACCTAGCACAGAGACTGACTAACAATGGGCACCAATATATTTTTCCCAACTTTATTTAATTAAAATAATAAAGTCAAATAGATACAGCATAGGTAGTGAGCATAGGAGACAAACCAATAACAATGCATCCTTCTTTGGTAAGTCCATATTTTTGTTAGAATCTTCACTATAGAATCCACTAAATATAGAACTGAAAAAATATATGTCCTTGAAGTCATAGGAAGAACCTGAGAGCCATCTTATCTAACTCCCTTAATTTTCAGGTAAAACAAACAAACAAAAAACTAAGCCCAGGAAATATAAGTCTCACTGAAGAGATAGAGTAATTTCATGGCAGAACTATGACTAGACTACTTGCTGTCCTTCGATTCTGTAAGCATTTACTGAATATATAATCATAGTAATAGCTAAGTGATGTCCTAAAGTGTTTACTCTCAGAAAACCATGAGAATAGTATTATATGTATCGTCCTCTTTCAGATGAGGATACTGAAGCTAACAGAGTTGCATAATGTTACACCTAGGACAGCCAAAATTAAAATCCACATCATACATTTCCAATGATAACAGTGTAAACCACTCGTCAATATTGCTTCCAAAAAATTGCTCTACCACTGTGGGGAAATAAAGATGAGCCAGATATTACCTCTGCCCTCATGGAGATCAGAATCCAGGTAGATAATAGAAAAAAGTCTCAGTATGATAGTAATTAAAACAATAATTCTAAAAAATACCAGGGTTTATCAAAGAGGAGCCAAGTATTTCTTCTACTGTAGCTCAGCTCATTTTCCCAAGAAATTTGCAGTCAGATAGTGATATGATTTGTATATATTAACCATAATAAAAGGAAGAGTGCCAATTGTTAGTTATGGGTTGAATGGTATCTCCCAGAAAAATATGTTGAAGTCTTAATGATTGGTACCTGTGGCCTTATTTAAAAATAGGACCTTGCAGTATAATCAAGATAAGATGAGAATTTGGGTGGGCCCTAACCCAGTGCGATGACTGGTGTCCTTATAAGAAGACAACATCACGTTGAAGGGAGACACACAGGGGTCAAACAATGCGACAGAGGCAGATTTGAGATGGTAAAATTTGTAGTTGCAAGTCAATGAATACCAGGGATAAGTGGCCACCAACAGAAGCTGGGAAGAGGCAAGAAAGGACTTCACCCAGAGTCTTAGAGGGTGCATGGCCCTGATGTCACCTTGATTTCAACCTTCTAGTTTCTGGAAATATGAGAGAAAAAAATTCTAAGCTAAGCCACTAAGTTTGTGGTAATTTGTTATGGCAGCCCTAGGAAACTCCTACGCATCCCTTCTTCCTGTATTTAGAGATCGTATAACAATGTCAAAGGTGAAATGTGCTGTCAGTCTCAAGAGCAGGTGATCATTCAGCACCTCTTTGGTCTGCATATCAACTCGGAACACATGAAAGGTCTTTGAAGTCACAAGTATTGACATTTTATACGCGAATTCATGACAAAGAATCATGCTGAACTTGGAAACAATGATACTTTCTCTTTAGCCAAGCTCTGAACATTCTTTTTTTTTACTAATGACCTGGGTGGGGCTGGCAGGAAGGTTGTGGAAATGAATGATTTAATCTAAGATAGGTGGACAGCTGGACTGGTTCCCAAAACAAAAGCCTTGGGAAATTGCCATGAAGTCTGGACACTAAGTCGCCAGAGGCAGCCAGCTAGGGCTTTTCCCTCCTCACCAGTGGAAAAACACAGAAGCTAGTGCTTCTCTGGATGAGCACCTGATCATGGGGTCTTGCCAGTGGCAGCCAGAAAGCAGACCACTTGTCTTGTTGGGCAAGGATGCGATCTACGTCAAAGAGTACTGACTTCCAGTGTTAAGCAAGCCCGTCCATTACTATGTGTATGCCCATTTACATCTCTGATTGTAAAGAGGAATTGTTAATATAAAAGTAAGTTAATTAATTAAAGATAATCATATCAATTTAAATTATTTATTTATTTGTTTATTTAAATAATTAAATGACTTAAATTAATTTAAGTAATTTAGATAAATTAAATTAAAAAATAAAAGTATCTTAACTGTTAATCTTAACAGTAGCAATGATCTAGGCTCCAGAAGATCTTGTTTCCTTTCCCAGTTCTACCACCTACCAGTTTTAGGGCTTTGGCAAAATCAGTGCCAGTTGGGGGTTTATTTCTCCATTGACCCAAGATAGGGAGGAATGCCACATCATTATGAGGATCAAAATAAATGACATAGGAAATGGAAAAGTTCTATGAGATCATAGTCTTACAAAAATTTGAGGGTCTTAAAGTTCCCTGGAAGATACTAGCATTTGACACACAACCTATACTCTTCTGGTACAATATTTCTAAAAACCATTTTGGTCCAATACCATTACACACACCATAGCAGTGGGGAAGTTGTATGAATGCCATCACATCAGCTACAGACTTAACTTCAGAGACCTTCAAATAGTTTGTAGCACCTTCCCTGGCCTGTGCCCAGCACCCTTTCACAGCTGTGTGTCCCTGTGTGTGAACTTACACGTACAGTGCTATGAAAGGAGTAAGGCCACTCTGTTCAGCTTGAGCTCTTAGGCCCCTGGACAGATATGTGCTTTATTTTCCTCACCTATAAAACAGGACCAAGTATACCACATATCACCAAGTAAAACATAAGAGTACTCGGGACATAGTATTATTCAATAAATGCTTCCCGCAATCATTATTATTGCTACTCATATTTGCCTTACAGCTAACCTGTGTTGCTGTTTTCATTTCATGCAAATGCTTTTTGTCCACCTCCTTACCTTTTTTTTCTTTTTAAAGATTTCATTTATTTATATGACAGAGATAGACACAGTGAGAGAAGGCACACAAGCAAGGGGAGTGGGAAAGGGAGAAGCAGGCTTCCCGCTAAGCAGGGAGCCTGACACGGGGATCATGACCTGAGCTGAAGGCAGATGCTTAATGACTGAGTCACCCAGGCACCCTGTCCACCTTCTCACCTTTGTTCACTGCTCATTGTTCACCTGAATTTACCCACTGTAGCCCTATCTGGTGGATAGAATCCTACCCATTTTCCCAGGCCTGACTTAAATGCCATATCCTTCATGAAGCCTTGCCTGATAGCACCAAGAAAATATGAACATCACCTCCTTAGGGCATCCAAAACACAACTTGGAGATCTCTCTTATGATGAATTACATTTCCTCTTCTCCCTTAATAAGTTGTGAGCTCACCTCCCCACCCCCACCCCAAGACAGAGTTCTTTCCTCATTCATCTTTGTAACCTTCTAGCACTTGGAAGAGTGACTTTCTCATAAGAGCTGCTCAGTAAGCATTTGATGAATACATTCATAACCTGCCCAAAGCTCTGGCAGTTGATTTATTCTCTTGGTGATTCTTTACTTCGGGCAATTTGATGAATAATATTTACTGTGTTTTTAATATTCAAATGTAATTTAGGTTTTCTGGATTGTTTGGCTTAATTGTAATGATATGAAATAATTTGGTAGTTTGAAAGGGAAATGTAGCACAGCACTAATATACATATTATACTTTATTTCTATGATGATAAGGTGCCATCAACTGTAATATGTGCCATAGATTTACTATATTTTTAAGGAAAATTTCGACCTGAAATGTACCCATAGCTTGTAAGAAGCATCCTAATATCAGAATTGTAAACTGTGAAAAAGATATGCATTAGAACTAAGGGAGTGCAGCCAGGACTCTTTTTGCCCAACGCAGCCTCTCAGTGCTCCACGCTACACACATGTTACACTAGACTCCCCTACCCTAAATGCTGAGAACACAGCTTCTCATTTCATTTGTCACAGACTTCTCTTTTTCTACTTGATTGAACCTCATGTTTTTGTCACTTCTGCCTCTAGAATGTCTAACATCTGACCCCCTATCTGCCTCTTTCAAGCTCAGGCCCTGGGTTCAGCCTTCAACCCAACAAAATGGCAGGCAACTGGTCTCCCTATGTACAGTCTTGTCAACCTAACTATTCCTATCCAATGTGTCATAGCGCAGGCCTACTGAATTTAACTTTAGACTTCTTAGCCTTGCATTAAAAATCACTCACTATCTAGTTCTCATCCAATATTCCAGTCTTAACTTTTAATTTAAATAAATTTAGAGGCCCCAAGACATACAAGCCTTCCCCCTGAGATTGCATCTAGCACTGCCATACCTCTGCATCTTTGTTTACACTGTCCTCTCTTCCTAAAACCCAAACCCCATTTCTATTCATTGAAATTTCCCTCACTGTTAAGAGCTAAGCCCAAACACCACCTCCTCTGTGAAATATTCCCTGATGATGGCCACCAGCATATCTCACTGGTACTATTGGACTGCTATAAAATTTAGTATCTTCCCCATTCTCACAGCCCTTGACACAACACCATATATTCTAGGTGTTCATTTGAATAGCCATCCTCCTATTAGGATGAGAACCCCATTTTATATATATTTGTCACCTTCATAGGCTTAAACAACATGTCAGTTTACTAAAAATTGAATGGATATATGTCAAATGAAAAAATAAGATTTTTAGAATAGATAGTTCAGTTGATTAGATGTCACCTAGAGGCTTCTGAGGTGACATGGAGGGAGACAGAGCAGATAAAAATTACTCAAAATGAGAATTTTATTTCAAGCTATCTCATCTGTTCATTTGATGAGGCACTCAGAAATGTGGTAGAGGAACAGTTGGGATGTTTAAGGATGCACTAGATGGTAAAATAGCCATTGTCCCTGACCGATTTCTTTTGTTCAGACCAAAGAGAAAATACACAGAGTAGAAGTGATAAAATATTAAAAATTCTTGAGATCATGGAGGGGGAACACTAAAGTGTATGTAATCACTAAAATATCTGGTTTAGGTTTAGCAGTGTCAGAAAAAAGATGTCACCATTTTACAGAAAAGAGAAAAGGAAGGAAAAATACACCATTTGATGGAAAAAGCAAAGGAAGCATTTTATGTCTTCCCTGCTGGTAGTTCAACTTCAGCTGAAAAACCCTGTAACACGGAGAATTTCAGCACCACCCTCCTCTGTAACACTGGAGAAGAATAAAAATGAAGTCTGTATATGAGAAGCATCTGCAGAGAGACAGTAATTACTGGCCAGGACTGATTAAAATTCTCACTAGGACCTCAGAGAAGCACTGATCATGGCTCGGCAAAGAAAGGAAAGCATTGCTACTGCTTTTCAGAGCACGTGTGGAGTGAAGAACAAAGACAGCAAAATATATCACTGGCTCCTAGCCACAAGCTAAGAAAGTGAATGAAGGAAAAGCCAGATTGTATCGATCTGTCACTCCTATCTATGATACGATATTCAACTCATAATCAGTGTGTGGGACCACACTTTCCCTCCCTGTAAGTAGATTGTTAATATTCCCTAGGTCTTTCTCATGCTACTGCTTTTCATCTCCTTATATAACAGCAATCATAGGGGCAAAGTTGGTTTGTGTTACATATCTGTCTCACTCAGACACCTGGCAAAAAAATTCTGTACATATTACACACGGATATGTAGCCAAAAATGGAATGTTTCCTTCCCTCTTCACTCCAGAAAACAGACTCAAGGTTTTACTCCTAGAACCAGGGATTACAAGGTGGTTTTTTTGCCAGGCTGTTCACTCCCACCTTCCCCTGGCCTAGAGAGTTGGTTTACTAGTTGGCTTCTCTAGTAGATTATTTTTAGAATAAATGCTTTTGAAATATTCTTTCCAAAAATGCAGGGATCACATGAGCAATGATATTCACTCCAATTAACTTTGTTTTCCGGTAACTGCTAACTGATGAGTTATTAAACTTATGTCTCTGAATTTTTCTAAGGGTAAAAATTCCCTTCAAGAGTAAGTGGTTCACAAGTGCACACCATTATAGATTTTTCACTCCCCAGAAAAAACAATGTACTTGAAAATGCTTGGAATGTTTAGGGACACACTGGGAGGTAATATGGGTCTAGTCATTTTCAAATGAACCACCTGGCTTAGTGTGAATTTCCCTTTTCCACCACCTTTGAAATGTGATTTCCCTGTGAGCAAGAATCATGTCATGGAAACTATGGACTAAATGGGATTTTGAAGATCATCTGGTCTTTGCTTACCAAACTCTGAGGCCTTCTTTGGCACTCCCCAAATAAGCAGTAGCTAATTATTTACTTAATTCCATGGGTGCCTGATGGATCTAGGGTTAGAAAGGAATGTAATTCTTTGTCATTTTCTTTTTAAATACTGGTAGTCTGTTAGTTTTATTGCATTTTGTAATTGTCTTTTCCTTTTGCCTACACTTTTTTGCAAAAACTATAACAAGGTTTGCAAAGAAACACAAAATTGGCATGCAAACAAGATTTGAGAAAAAAGTGGGGCAGGCTGAAAGGAAACCAGTGGACTCCGCAGGAGAAATTATACTTGGCATTAATTTTTCTATTTACATACTTTTTTTTTCTTTTCTTTTCTTTTTTTTTTTTTTTTTTTTTACAACTGGTATTTGAAAACCACTAAGAATAAGCAAGACACAATGGGCATTGCAAAGGGAAGGAAAAGAAGATAAGCACTGCACCTAAATGCCAACATCATAGACTGAATGAAATTTTCACAAATTTTGTGACTATTTCTTCCCTAGCTTTAAAAATGTTGTACATTTTTCTGTTACTAAGGCTAACATCATACACTCTATGCATTATAACTGCATTCCTGGTAGATGAAAAGCTATTAGAAAGTTTGACCTGGGGGTCTCTTAAAAGTAACTCAATACAATGCCTTCATTTTACTGCTATGGACGACTGGAACAAAGAGGTGAAGCCACTTGCCTAAAGACACGTGGACCCCTGGGAGTCACTGCAGAGTAAGCCACAGGACTTCCACTTCCCAGACCATTGGTCTTTCTGTCAAAGTGCACCATCATCATTACAACCTACTTTGCCTTTTTCTCTTCCTTCCGCATAAATCCAGCCTTCTGAACCCTCCACCATTTTTATGGTCTTTTGATTAACCTCTAAGACTTTGACAGGGCATAAGATAGCAGGTAACTTTCCAATAAACTATAGAACAATCAGTTCATTTGCTTATAATGGTATCTAATGTTCCAGCTGTCTAACCTTACTATTTTTCTGTTCCTCTTAATAAAAATAGTCCTTCACTGCTATTTTCTGACTTAAAACTAAATTCTCATACGTGTTTCTGTTTTTGCTCTTTTCCTACTTCTTCTCATGTGCTACAGATCAGACTGCTATGATTTCTGAAGCCTGACACAAGAGTCGTTCAGTACTCAATCCTGCTGCCTACTGCCTGTCAGCCGTCCATCAATTCAAAAATGAATATGTAGGAATGTATTTCACAGTCTTGGCAGGACAAATTTTTTGAAGACTCTGACTGATTTACAACATTTAACCAAATTGCTAGAAATATACTCTGACAAAAAATAACCCTCAATACTAAAACATAATTATAGGAAAGCAAAAAAAAAAAAAAAAATTACTCTTCTGGTACCTGGAAGAAGTCTGAAATAAAACAATACTACCTGAGAAATTAACTGAGGGTTTTGGAGGGGCAGGGGGTGGGAGGTTGGGTGAGCCTGGTGGTGGGTATTATGGAGGGTGCGTATTGCATGGAGCACTGGGTGTGGTACACAAACAATGAATGTTAGAACACTGAAAAGAAATAAAATGAAAAAAAAAAAAACCTACCTGAAATGCTGATTTTCTTTTGCCTGTTTTTTCAAATTAAATAAACTAAAACACTGTCTTGTACTTGATTATTTGATGTGGTATAGGAAAGGAGATAGATTCAACCATGGTAACTGGAATTTCATTAGAAAATAAGATTAATATAATTGAAGCAATAAAAATCATTGAACTAAAAGTGCACACCAAATTAACGTGCCCTTTTTTCATGAGAAGGAAAAAAGCCATGCGTACGGAAGGGGTCTTGTACTCTAATAAATATTCCCTCTCCTAAGCCCTTGTTGTCTCAGGTAGAAAACTAGGGAAATGCAAACTCAATTTAATATACTAGTAGTAAAGTGTAAAAAATACACATGGACACTGCCACAATCTTTTTGTTTAATACGAGTCTACACAAGACTAAGAACTCGGGATGGTCATTCCCACAACGTTCCAAGTGTGCTGCTTAAAAAATTATGTGTTTTTGCCCCTTGAAGAATAAAAATGAAAAGAAAGAAAAAGAAAGCAGAACACAATGGGAAAGAGAAGGAAAATAAGAAATAAGGAAGAATAAGAAGGAAAGTAGCAGGAAGAGAAAAAGTCATAGACTTCCTGAGTTAGGGGAAGACTCTCTCCGAGGGAGGAAGATGGTTCTGCTTAACAACCAAACCTTTTTTAGTTCTATGATTATTGTCTGTCTACCCTGCTGTCCTTTTCAATCACCTTTCTATCCACACTAAAGTTCACCTAGAGTCACAAAATTAAAAAAATATATATTAGTAAAGCAAAAAAGTCCTCAGGACATCCCCATCCTCTGCTACATTTGACAGACAAGGAAATTTGTCTGTAAAAGAGATGAGGAGAATTAAGGCCTAAGATATGTACATATACCAACATATTTAAGGACTTCCCATGTCAGCATATCTGGTATTAGATTTGCCCAAAAACACAGAAAATTATCTTAAATAAATTAATGCCAAAACAAAATTACTCGGGGTAAGGGAGTGATGACACTGGTTTAAAAGACCAGTTTAACAATAATTTACAGCTGAATATTTAGAAACAATATATTGCCAGCCTTCAAGTGCTTAATCCCATGCACATGAATACACTCAAGTTGTAGGACTAAGGATGTCCTTTATTATTCTTAACCAGAAAAGCCAGAGTTGAACTGATTGGTGAAAAGCAAACTTCCCCCACTTGGTTTATTTCATATAGAAGACACTTAAATATGGAGACTAACTGGAGAGTAAAGAAAGCTCCAAGTTTAGCCTGTCATAAGTTGTGGATATTTAGAAGAAGAGGTTGAGAAGAAATCAGGAAGAAGTAAGGACCTGATTTACATGGTTTGGATAAAGGATGAGAGCTGACCTGATATTAGCCTTTTGATGGACTAAAAGAGGACAAGACTTGACATCCTCAGATGTCCAGACAAGAGCAATCAGTTATTACTACTCTTAAGGTGACTTGAGGTGACATTTTCTGGAAAAGGAAGACCACTCAACATTAGCATATACTGTCAAGGAATTTGCAGTCTCTTTTCCTGAAATTTTATAAAATTAGGCAAGACATCTAGAGAAGGCGGATTAGATGAAACCCAGTGATTACGTAGAAGAACTGAGTATCATCAAGTACCCTTCTCACCCTAACTAGTCAAGCAAAAGATCAAGAATGCAAAATTTTAAAAAATATTTTATTCTCTTTAAAAAAAAATTTTTTAAGCGTAAAAAAGGAAATTACCTTAGTCTGTCTCCTAGCATTTGCAGAAGACAGCACATTGTTTGCATCTGTAAGGACTGGAGGACACTGTCAAAAATCATCAGTTTGCGGTATGACAGTTCTGCTAGAGTAACCTAATTGTCTTTGACTCACTTTTAATCTGGATGGATGTGGTGAGAATGGCTGATGTTGCTTAACAGCATTTAGTATTGGTGTTAAATATAGAAAATTCACAAAAAGATTCTTATCTACAGAGGAGTGGAAAACATTGTTACACATGATGAAAGAGTCAGAGAGAGAGAGAGAGGAAGGTGGGAAATGTCCCCCTTCCTGCCACATATTTCATCTGTGAACAAAGTTCCCACTGGCTTCAAAAAAAAAGAGATCTGTGCCCAAGTGAAATAGTTAAATGTGTGGTGGGGACTGAAAAAGCAAGTCCATTATGAATAACATTACCCCCAAGAAAGTATACATTACCTGAAGGCAGTGATGGAAAAATGACGCACTATTCAAAACTGGAAACAGGATAACTAAATATTATTACAAGGTACAAAAAGAATCAGTTCTGAGAGTGATCATTTTTAATGTAAGGGAAGAAAGATTCGGAACAACACATCACAAAAGCAGTTTTTCTTTAAAAACAGCAGTTTTGTGCAATTTCATTATGCAATTTTCTGTGACCCTAATTCTCAGGCTAGCTCACACATCGGTTGGATCTTGATAGTATAGTTGGAGATTGACTTTGTGGTCTCACATCTCAGAAGCACACCACACAATAGAATCACCTCTAAAAAGAGATGAGGAGAATAAAAGCATTAGATAGGTATATACACCAAAATATTCAAGGGTTTCCAATGACAGCATATCCAGTGAGCAACTAACGGTGTTACTATATATTAGGAGTTTTTAATCTACAAGAGTTGATAAATTCTAACACGTAAGCACAGTCACTGTACATCTGGTGTTTGAGCAAACAATCTTATTGTCCTTCAACAATTATATCCCTTAAGCATTTTTTATTCAATAATATTTAAAATGTTTGACTCGTAACATATAACCATAGTGGTAAGAAAACAAACCAATCATACATTTTCCCACATTTGCTTTACACACTTCATATAAAGAAAAACTTGAGTTGATAGTCGGGATTAAATTTAACTTTTACCCCTAGAGAGAATCTGTAAAAATTCAATTCAAAACAACAATATTTAGCAAAGGCCTACTACATATCCGGCTCTAAGCTAAGGAAAAGAAATGCTGAAGTTTTTCATCTTTGCTCAGAATGAGCCTATAATCTAATAGGAGATCAATATACCTACTTCCACAGAATAAAAAACAGAGAATGATACAAAGAATTTCAAGAAGACAAAACCAAGAGATTAATTTCTCCTTGGGATAGGGTAGGAGTTGTCTTTGAAAGAAGAAGACAAGTTTAGAGATATTAGTATAATTTCAAAAGTTTGCTATGGTGGTCATGGAAGAATCAACATTCTGCTTGTGTATGAGAGTACAGAGAGAGTCGTCAGGAGGAGAAAACGCAGAGAATTGATCAGAGACTGGTAACATGGCTGGTGTATCAGAAGCATGGGCCACTGGGTAAGAGAGAGCTACCAAACACCTTACCAGGACTGGATGTATGGGGGCTCTATCAACTATGCTAAATACTTCGGGCTTGATTCGATAGTCAAAAGGGGAATCACTGATTTTTTTGAGCAGCGGCACAAGTCAACTAAGTGGAAATTTTAGGAAAACTGTCTTGATTATAAGATAATTGGAAGGGAGAAAGGTAAAGTCCAGTTTGACTAATGCCATAATCTTAGAAATAGACAATAAAGGGTTGAACTAGAGCAGTGTCTATGGAGAAAAAAAGGGAAAGAATAGAAGCCATAAGCACAGGAGGATAGGAATAAGACTTACATAGTGACTCTTTTTTTAAAAAATTTATTTGTCAGAGAGATAGAGAGAGAGAGCACAAGCAGAGGTGGAGAGAGAATCAGGTTCCCTGCCGAGCAAGGAGCCCGATGCGGGACTCCATCCCAGGACTCCAGGATCATGGCCTGAGCCGAAGGCAGCAGCTTAACCGACTGAACCATCCAGGCATCCCTAAGGTGCAATGGGAGCAGGAATTGGATTCTGATACATTCTGGGTGATAGGAAGAATAATGATACCATGGACAGTGATGGCAAGGAGCCTAATGATTTTATGCCACTGTCTGACTCCAACTTCACTGTCACCTCTGGAGCTAAACTCCAGTAAACAGCAAATTCTAGCTCAAACTCTGAGGTCCAACAATTACAGCACATTGGGAAATCTAATTCTCTCTTTATCCAATACTACAGAAGCCATTTCTGGAGGTCAAAAGTATTAAGATTCTGTAGTTTTCTTAAAAAACAATAGTTCTGAAAGATACACTAAATATATGTCTTGAACTTAACTAGATAATTCTAGTCTGACCATCCTTTCAGACTAATGTTCAACCAGAGAATCTGACTTGAGTATCCAAAGACTGTCATTGAATTTGTTTCAGTTGCTTCCTTTTCCTAAAAGAGACAACTCCTAATGGTTACCAAGAAGTCATACTCTACTAGTGAATCTTATCAGTAGAAGAAGAATGCAGAGTGATTGGTAAGCAACTAAAGCCTGGCCTTAAATGACCTATTCAAAAGTAATGTTTTATTGAAGTAGCTTAAATGTTAAAAATCATAATAAACTAAAGGGGAAATGGAGTCAAACAATACAATGGGTACCCATATGGGAGGAGAAGTCAACATAGACAATATGACAGAAAGCTCCTACAGGTAGCCAGAAACATTTGGCCAAAGATATTGCCCTTATCTCTCTGTTAGATTTTTTCCAAATGCACTTACATATGAGTACAAACTCTTTTAAAGTTACATCTTGGGGTCTAAGCTCTTATAAGCACATCATCTCAGAACCTTAGTGATTCTATGTTCTCACTCTACCAAGGCCAAACTAGGAGGAAGAACAGAACACTTGGAGCTTGAATGCCCTATGAAGTCTCCTATGAGGGAGACTTCAAGTATGTGTATTGCAGGTGTATATGTCAATGTGGGGGGAGGTGGGAGAAAGATTATTCCCAGGGGTCAGCCTGGTCTGATTTGGGATTTTCGGTCTGAGTGATGTGACACCAAAGGACAACAAATGTGCCAATGTCTAGTGAGCAGAGGAGGTAGAGAGCTGAGTGAGGAAGCCATGTGTGAGAAGGTGAAGGGCAGGACAGGAGAAGATAGAGAAACAAGAAAGACAAAATAAGACATACTGGAAATGGATTTTGAAACAAATTCTGTGAATAAGGACTTCCCTCTGTGTTCACATCTCCCTATGTATAGCTTGCTCTGCTTTGCTTCATCAAGAGATATGTTCCCTGATGCCAGACCTCATGGGTGTTCTAAATCTTGTGTTGGTACCAGAAGGCCAACAGAGATACCATTGTGTCCAGGCTTTTCTGTCATAATAACTATTTCTACAAAGTCTAAGAGCCAATAGGACACAGCCTGGACCTTGGGCCACATCTTTTCTACCTGGGCTTTCACTTTTATCCTCATTTAGCCACTGCCAAACCACTGTTCAGGCTTTTGAGGAATTCAGGTGAGCATCATGAGAAAAGGGCAGATCTTTATGCTCTGCCTGTGGTCCCTAGAGGATGCAGGTTCTGTGCACCTGCTCACATGAAACTTAGCACAGCACTAGTCCCAGTTTCTCCTGCACAGTCAAATGACACTTTTCACACACATTTTGGACAAAGAAGACAGCTCAGAGGCATCTGCCAGTTATCATAGGGGTGTCATTTTATAAGTGCCTTCTCAGCAACCCCTAGCAGTTGTCTCTGGTGAGATTTTATACCTCAATCGACCTTTTGAGGTAATGGGGAATATTTTTTTTTTTAAGATTTTATTTATTTATTTAACAGAGAGAGAGATCACAGGTAGACAGAGAGGCAGCAGAGAGAGAAGAGGAAGCAGGCTCCCCACTGAGCAGAGAGCCTGATGCGGGACTCGATCCCAGGACCCTGAGATCATGACCTGAGCCGAAGGCAGCGGCTTAACCCACTGAGCCACCCAGGCGCCCTAATGGGGAATATCTTAACAAGCACCAGCCACCCCCTCTCCATCCTTGGTAGCCCAACACAGTACAGAAAACTTCTTCCTTTTCCTCCTCCTAACTGGGATTCAACAATTCAATTTCGTGGACATTAACTGAACATCTGCTATATACAAAGCTATGAGATAAATCAGTACAGTAGAGGGATGAGCCTAATATGAAAAGCTTCTTGAGGCAAATTGCATTTTTTAAAGATGGACTCATAGACTTAGTCTACCCACACGCTTTCTTTACCATGTGATTTTGGAGAGGCAGAATATACATTCTGTCCTCTTGAGTCTGTGTAAGGCTATTGCCACTACAGAAATAATGCTCTGTGACATCCGAATGTACATTATAAAAAATACATAGTTTCTGCCCTGTTTTCTTGGGATGCATGCAACCCAGCCACCATATTCTGAGGAAGCCAAGCAGCTCCACAGAAAGACCATGTGTGGGTATCCCAGCCACAATCTCACTTGAAGTCCCAGCTGTAAGAGAACGCAAACTCCCACATATAAGCAAGTGAGCCTTCACATGACTCCAGCCCCAGCGTCTGAGCCATCCCTAGTGATGATGAGTGGAGCAAAGATGATTTTACCCCTAAGCCTTGCTCCAATTACAGATCCACGAGAAATTTAAAAAAAAAAAAGTTGTCATTAGTTTTTAGCCTGCATAGCATGAACTCAAGGGCTCACAGTCAATTTAGAGAAATAAGCACATTCACAAATGACTATCATATGTCAAGGTATAACACAAGGACCTTAAGAGATCCACAAATGAAAATGAATGTGCACACATATATGTGTACATCCTGGTTTATGCAGAGGCAATTTCTGAATACACTAAAATTAATGGTAGTTACCTCTGTGGAGTAGCCCTTGGGTGGAAGGGAGGGATGACTTCTTTCTAGCTCCTCATATGTTTTAAGCCTTGCCTTATTTATACACATACTTACTTCTATAACTTCAAAAGCAGTTTAAATATCTAAAATAATGATAAAGGAAGTTAAGGGGGGAAAAAAATAAACTAGTGCTTCAAGCACCTTATGGGGCCAGAATGCCATGAAGCAATGAGAGCTACTGGGAAGGGCTGCATCTCCTCTCCATGCCTCAGCATTCACCTCTGTAGGAAACAGTGCCAGCCTTGTCAGGTTCTGTGAACGTTCAAGTGTTGCACAAGTGCCTGACCCGAGGAAGGACTCAACCAACATGAATACAAAACTTTAAGCAACTCTGAGCTGCTGAGTGTTGCTGTGGCATGTGGACAGGTTACAGAATCAGACAGTTGCTTTAGGAAGAGAGACAGTCTCTCTCCTCTGAAGATGAAAGAGTAAAAAGAACCAGTGTTCTTAGGTACATTTCAAGAGAGAGCATATGACAGCAGTGACTACAATGTAACAACTTCTGCCAATGCCACACTGACTAACTCCTTTTCCAAAATGTGAAGAGACCACTAACTTAAAAGTTTCCATCCCACTTCCCCATTCTGCTTCCCTTTCATGGTTTTCATTGGGTGTAACAAGTTGCCTGAATCTTACAGACAACTGCCATCCACAGGAGGCCAAGATTAGTGTTTACAGTACTTTTGTGTCTAATGTTCAGTTTTTCCCTGTATTTTGAGAAGCTGGGCATTGTTTCAGTCATGCCAGAAGAACACTGATCTCTCCATTTTTTCTCATGTGTAGTTTCCCCATTGGAGTTATACGGGATGGTGTAGGTCACCCAAAAGATAGAGAGGGTTAAGTTAACTTCTCCTTCCTTAGAGTGTCCCATGTTCTAAAACGTTTGTGAAAACACAATCTAGTTCTAAGAGTATGAAGGGTTGGAGCGCTCTAAAAGAAATGGAGAAGGCGAAGTTGCCCATGAGATGACATGATGCGGGAGAATTATCATAGTATTTTGATAACTGACAATGAGTTATCTTAAGCGCTGTATGTTTCAGGGCAATGGCATCATCACCATGCTTGCAAAGTCAAATGAGTAATGAGCAGTTCCTCTCTGACTCAGAAACTTCTGTTGTTTCCTGTTTGATTTAACTTCCCCAAGTATCTTAGAAACAGATGAATTATTATTTCAGCTCCTTAAAGGTGACTGGGCTTGATGTCTTTTCTAATGAATCAGGTATTTGATCTCTTCCAAATTTCTGACATTTCAGGCACAGTTTCAAAGCTCCATTTTCCTTTCCTTACTTAGAGATGATACCAGCTTCTCAAATGCAAGAGAACTTTCTATACTCACAATGAATTAAGCAACAGCAAAAATAGTAAAAGAAAGAAATCATGCTAAATGTGGTCAAGAGCCAACTTATTCAATTTTACTAAAATGTAACCACTTTAAATCCCTTTTGGTATCAACAGGGATAAAATTAAATAAGCCAAGAGAATGACTATGTAACAAACAAATCTTGCTGATTCCATCACTGGGTAGTGAATATGAACAAATGTCCGTGTGAATTGTAATGAATATACAAACTGTATAAGCTGCATACTCCAAGTTCTCCCTGACACATAGGGTGGGACTGGGTAGGGACACAAAGTATCCCTAATCAGCTCTTTATGAAGTTCTTGAAAGGGAAAACCATTACCTACAAAGATTAAGTGGCAACACTTAGCAGGGACTTCCGAAAGTTGGTTCAGAAACCACCAGCAATCATCATCATCATCATCATCATCATCATCATCATCATCATTGTACACAGGATTGATGTAATACTCCAGTCATAGCCAGCCCTCCTCCAGACCATTTTCCCTTGCTTTCCATTGTCTCTGTCTATGGCAACATTCTGCAAAAGGAAGTAAAAGCAAGGTTCATGTTCAGATAGCAATGAGTCAATGATTCTCTTTCATATCTCCTAAGTACCCTTTTATGACAAGTCTTTAGCACAAAGGGTGCATGAACAAGAAGGCTTTCAGTCTAAGATGAATAAGTTCTGAGGATCTCATGTATAACATGGGACTGTAGTTGCTAACATTATATTATATAATTGAAATTTGCCAGGAGAGTAGAACTTCAATGTTCTCCCATACAAGAAAGGGATAAATAAGCACGATGATAGATATGATAATTTAACTCATGGAAGGAAACCTTTTCACAGTGTATATATATGTCAAATCATCATATTATACACTTTAAATATCTTACAATTTTGTAAATTATACCTCAATAAAGTTGGGGATAAAGTTGTCTACTGAGGTAGACATTACTTCAAAACAACAAGAGATAGAGCCCCACTAACTCATGGCCTGAGGTTGAATACACGTTCTATTCTTAGCCACACAGTCCATACCTCTTTCTCCACCACTAAAATTACCTCTTCAGTGATCTGACTAGGACCAATTTAACACCTGCTCTATCTTCATCCCCTCTAGGTAAGGAATTTCTACACTCTCTAATCCATTTGTCAAAGTGCACACATGCACACAGCCCCTCTTAGCATAGGGAAAAACTTTTTAATTAGGTTATGCTCTTTATTTTATGTATTCTTAAAGTAAGTAAAATCCTTTTTCCATAAAAAGTGGTTTCTAAAAAATAATAAAACTTTTAGAGTAGGGACGCCTGGGTGGCTCAGTTGGTTAAGCGGCTGCCTTCGGCTCAGGTCATGATCCCAGCGTCCTGGGATCAAGTCCCACATCGGGCTCCTTGCTCGGTGGGGAGCCTGCTTCTCCCTTTGCCTCTGCCTGCCTCTCTGTCTGCCTGTGCTCGCTCTCTCTCTCTCTAACTAATAAATAAATAAAAATCTTAAAAAAAAAAAAAAACTTTTAGAGTATGTCAAAGAGTCCCTATACTTACAGGGTTACATAGGAATTGCTGGTGTTAACCATGTCAGTCTGATAAATCAGGTGCCTCTCTCCCTGTCTCCAAGAGCTGTGGTTTCACCGACAGTACCTCAGATTACCTTTTTGGCCAAGAAATAACATCTCCAAGCCCATGACAGCCAACACTCAGCAGACAGTACAAACAAAAACAAAAAGAAAACAAAACAAAAAACGAACGCCTAGTGACACTCCCGCCCCAGGATGGACTATTCAGGGCTCCCCACTGATCACTGACTCTTGAGTCCTCCAGACTGTGTTTCTCCTCTAATGAGGCCCACTTGCCCCCAAGAAGACCCTTTGTTAGGCTTGTATTATGAACTGCATGTTGACATCCCCACCCCCGCCAAATTTATATATTGAAACCCTAATACCCAATATGGCGGTGTCTGACGACGAGGCCTTTGGGAAGTAATTGTGTCATAAGGGTGGAGTTCTAATGATGGAATTAGTGCCTTTATAAGAAAAGACAAGTGAGCTTGCCTCTTTCTCTGATATTTATCTTATTTTTTATCTTATAAATAATATAAATAATAAAATAAATATCTTATCTGATATTTATCTTATTTATCAGATATATATCTGATATTTTCATCATATGACACACAGCAAGAAGGAAGAAGGCTCTCAGCAGAACCCAACCATGCTGGCCCTGTGATCTTGGACTTCCTAGTCCCGTGAACTGGGTGAATTGGGAGAAATAAATGTTTGGCGGTGAAGTCAACAAGTCTGTGGTATTTCTTATAGCAGCCCAAGACTAAAATACCTTGAAACTTATGAGAACTGTCCAACACACCAGGCTGTTCTAGTCATGTTGCTGCCGGTAGGTCACAGACCAGGAAGCACTGCAAGGACCCGTGGGGCTTCTAAACCACAGGGATTATAGACAGAGCCCAATAGCACTTCGCTGCTACATATTGTATATTAACTTCTAATGTGTTCTGTAAACTGAGAATAATAATCCATGAACCAAAAATTTTTAAGCTCTCTATGTCTTGGTAACCTCACCTGCAAAATGAAGATAATATATTTGTGTGTGCAGGATTGTTTTGCAGATATGAAAAAATCCTTCAGACTATGCCTGGAATATAGTCACTCAACAACAACAACAACAAAAAGCTTTAGTAGTAATGGTAAGAAGAGGAAGGGCAGAAGTGGTGGTAGTGGTAGCATCAGCAATACAACTAGTAGTAGGAGTACAGGGGATGCCTGGTTGGGCATCTGCCTTTGTTGGTTCAGATCATGAACCCAGGGTCCTGGGATCAAGTCCCACAGCGGGCTCCCTTCTCAGTGGGGAGTCTGCTTCTCCCTCTCCCCTTGGTCCTCCCCTGCTCATGTTCGTTCTCTCTCTCTCTCTCTCAATATCTCTGTTTCAAATGAATAAGTTTAAAAAATCTTTAAGAAATACAAATAGTAGTAGTAGTAGTACAAAGAGCAGTGATAGTAGCTATAGTAGGCGACATAGAAGTAGAAGTAGTAGGAGTTCGAGTAGTATTGGAAGTAGTGGCTGTTGATATAAGAGCCATAGTAGTAGAAGTAGTAGTAGTAGTACAAGTAGTAGTTTACTAGCAGTAGCAGCAGTGGGAGGAGTACAAGTACAAATAGCAGTAGTAGTAGAAACCATAGTGGTGGTTGTAGTAGTTGTACAAGTAATAGCAGGGGGTGGATAATCATAACACGAACGAGGATATTTGGATGCTACAGGAAGAATGATGAGAAGGGAGGAGTTAAGTGGAGACCCTGGACATTATAGGCAGATCAAGTTGAAGGGCAATCATGGCAAGCATTAGGAGAGGAAGAGTCAAAGAATCTGAGGAGAACAAAGAAGAATTTACAGAAGGCATCCTGAGGAACTGCCCACACAGATCCTCTCAGATGGGGTTATTCATGAGGTAGGTCCATTCTCAGAGGTCAGTCTGGGCCTCACACTAACTTCCAGAAAAGTGAGATCTGTAGTCCAACACCAGAAGAAACCCTGGATCCAGCAAGACACATTCAGAACTTTTGTTCACCAAAAAATAAAAAATAAAAAAATTTTAAAAATCACCATTTATATGCAGCTTTTATTCAACATGTCTTCAGTAACACTTAGAAAATGCCCCCAAATTTTAACAAAGCCAAATACCCCCAAAACCAGCGGATTCATGGTGGTTGTTTTCCCAGAGGCTGGCCAAATTCGTTTGCATGACTTACTGACCTCTCACCCTGGTGCTTCGGAATCCCTGTGTGTGCTCTGGTCACCTGCATTGTGCAAGGACGTGCCTCCCGTGGAGGAAGGGCCTGAAAATGTCAGACCCACACAGTTTTGCCTCTCTCCTTCAGGTCCTAGACTGCCTCTCCAGGAAACTTTCCCTGACCTACCCTTTCTAAAGCCATTCTGAGCATTCCTCTTTTCAACACAGGTTTCCACAGCATGGGGGATTTTCCTTACCACACCGTATTATTAACTGGCTCTTTCTTTTCCATATTTTCTAGTAGGTTGTAAGCTCCCTCAGGGCAGGGTCTCTACTCTTTTGTGTCTCTCACACCTACCAGAATGCCTGGAGATTAGTGCTCTCTTCAGATTTGCTAAATGAATTACTGAATGCTAGAGGTAGAGGCATCCATGGGATTACCTGACAGGTCCTTAGCACCAGGATTTCTAACAGGAAACAAAGGGGGTTATGTGACATGGAGTACAACCCCAGGCTAAACTAGCCCCACACCTCTGAAGAGACTGAGTGACTCTACAGGCATTTGAACCCAGCTAGACATTTTGATTTTAAATTAGCATTTTACAATTCTATTCGTGACTTCTATATTCACAAAACAGTAGCTAAAATCACAGCTATATCACCATAGGCATGTGTTCCCTGAAAGACGAACTGGCCCAAGTGACAAGATGGTCCTATAAATAGGCACAACACCATTTGAAAATTTGGCACTTGGAAGACAGTGTTTGGTGACAGCCAAAACTGCCCTTAGAGAGAAAATAGAGATGAAGAGGAAAGAAAGAGAGCATGGCAGAGTGTGAATTCACACGCATCATCTCCTAGGAGCCACAGAGCAAAGCAGTGAAACAATGCTCACGCCACGATGAGTCATGCTTTGGCATCAGCGACATCACCTTTTCAGATCCAACAGCCAGAATCTCCTATCCTGGGCTGATGGAGAAGCCCACGGGATATTACTAAGGGAGGGGAAAGAAAATGTTCTTCTCTATATAAAACAGCTCAGTGATGACTCAATGGAAAATTCAGCTTTAAATACACCTTTTTTTCTGTTCAAGTTTATTAGAAATGATTACAGTCATGTTTGAACCAAATACATCAATACCTCCCAAAAAGGAATAGAAAAACAGCACTCTTTTCTACCAGGCCCACATACATGGCCGCTCACCATGGATACCTGGGATTAGGTGCTCGTAGGCAGGCTAGTGCAAGGGAACATAGGAAGGAATCCCAGAGTAACTTGAGGAGACATAAACTGAGAACATAAACTTGAATGCAGACCAGGGATCCAGTATGCTGAAAACAAGCATGTTAGCATCCAACTCTGGAAGAGTTTGAGATGAGAACTAAAAATGCAGGGAAATAAATCCTCCTGAATAAGGAGCAGAGACTACAGGAGATAAATATATTCAACTTCCCGGGACAGTGGGGGACAAGAATTTGAAGAATGTAATTAGACCTTCAAATTCTCTAAGACATTTTAGAAAGTCCAGTTGAAATGACAGTGAGAAAAGTTGGACAATTCTGTGTGGATTTATAGAAAAATAAAGGCAACAGCTAATAGACCAATTACGTCTACCTTTGTTGCAGCCCCCCTCCCCACCTTTCAATATAACGTGAATTAGAAAGTTCGCAGACTTTCACAAAGAGAAATGTTACAGACCAAATTCCAAGATTCATTTCTTTGAAAACATCTTAGCCAGACAATTTAGAGGTAACACTGAAAATCTATGTGACCTCTGTAAAACATGAGTTTGAGACAGAGAACTTGTCTGTTTTAGAGAAACACCAGCTTCTATCAACATATCCCAGGGGATGGATTGGCAGCTCTGACCAAAGTTAAGAGAGAGAAGCAACTAACTGTCCTTGCAGTTTTTCTATTGACTATTGTTTTGAAGGGGCTGACCAAGAGTGTTAATGGTTTCATTATTTTTATCCACTCTAGACTTCTTCCCGCTCTATCGTCATCTCTAATTTGAGATCATATTTGTATGCCTCTCACCATTTTCAATGATCTGTCCTTTTTCCTTTGTCCCTGTATTGCCCCTCTACTTCTTATTTTTTTATTGAAAATAAAATTTTCCCCATTATTATCTCTGTTTTAGGCAGCTTGTCAGAGATAGAAATCCCTACCACTACTTCTAACCATGGTGAGCACTTTTCACAATCCTTCAAGTCCTTTCTTATTGTTATTATTTTTGACTGGATGTGTAAATAATTCTGTATCTTCTTTTATTACACTCAAAGCACTATCTAATGACCATGTTATCTTCTCACTAAGAACTACTCATGACATGATTTTAATTGTGGTGGGATAATCCACTCTCTAGCTATGCTATATTTTCCAGCTATTACCAACTAATCCAATTTTATTAAATTTTAAGTAGTTTCTAAGATTTCACTATTAGCAATGATGATGTGATGAAAACTTGAACATAAATATTTGTCCACATAACCATTTTCTTGGGATAAATCCTTATATAAAAATACTGATTTGAAAAATATGTCTTTTCAAACTTTCAATGGCTATTGCAAAATTATTTTTAAACAGGTTGTACATTGTACATTGAGATGAACCATGAGAGACTATGGACTCCGGGAAACAAACTGAGGGTTTTAGAGGGGAAGGGGAAGGAGGGATGGGTGAGCCTGGTGATGGGTATCAAGGAGGGTACATACTGCATGGAGCACTGGGTGTTATACACAAACAAAGAATTGTGGAACACCACACAAAAAACGAATGATGTACTGTACGGTGATTAACATGCCATAATAAAAAAATTAAAATAATAACAATAATTATGGAGAAAATACTGGAAAAACTGAGGAAATCTAAATGAAGTCTGTAATTTTGTTATTAAAAAAAAAGAAAGGTTGTACTTGAAACCATCCATCCACCCTGCAGAGTTCCTGACAACCTTGATTATTACCAGTTAAAACTTGCTCTATGAAAAATGCCACATAATTTTTGTTGTGATTTGAATTTTTTAAAATTTGCCTTTCTTGTATTATTAGAGGGCAAGTATATTTCATATTTTGTTAGCCACTTCCATTCCTCCTTTGCGGTTTTCTTACAGGTGTGTATGAAAAATTACAATTTCTTAAATATGTTTGCTGTTTATCTTTTCTTCCAGTCTTATGATATACAGAAAATTTTTATCTTTTCCATCAGTATTTTCCTCTGTGATTTTCATAATTGCTTTTAAGTTTAGAAAATCCCTTTTCGTCCAGAGATCAGATGACACCCATCTATATTTCTTCCAAGTTATTTTGGTTTAACTATTTAGATTTAACTCCTGAATTTATTTGGGATAAAATGGATAATTATATTTATGGATAGGGGTACGCTAAACTGAATTTTTAAAGTCTAAATAGCTACTTTCCCAAATAATGTTGTAAAATTACCCACCTTCTGTGTCACTGATTTATGGTGCTTCATTTTTCCTATTAAGCTTTTCTACATACTATTTCCAGTCTATTTATTTTTATTACATTAAGAGCTCCAATCTTTAGCTAATGCAATGTTGTTCTTACTATTTTATTTTTTGTAACCCAGTAGTGTGTAAAGAACCATGCTCTGGAGCTAAGTGCTTGTTCTCAGATTTTATCTCTACCCCTTACTAGCTATCTGATGATGGGCTGGTTATGCCCTTGCTGTAATTCAGTTTCCTTCTCTATAAAATGGGCATAGCAATATTAGTTTCCTCATGAGGTTCTGAAGATTACATCAGTTTGTAAAATAATGAGCTCAGATCAATGCTGGACACATAGAGAGTGCTACAAAAGTGCAGGCTAGTTGTTGTCCTTCGATGTTACCAGGGCAAGCCCGTGTAACCCTCTTCTTTCAAAATTTCCGTAACTACTTCAGCTTTTTCTTTGCATTAAGTTTTCAAATGGAAATAGATTTTTTTTGATGATAAACAATGCATATTCACTATAAGAACAACTTTCAGAAAAGGCATGGATGTAATTTAAGATCAATTAAAATGCCATCACCTAGAGATACATGTAGGAAATAGCCAAATATTAACTCTTCATTAGTTGTGTGCAGACATCTCATGTTGATAGCGGCCGTCTGAGAGACCGAGGCACAGAATGGATGTCCACACTAAAAATGAAATAAAACCACAGTAGTCAAATGCCAGTTTGGCGCAAGTGACTAAATATCTCACAGCTATACCGTATCTGACTTGATAGTTCAGTTCCGTCTTTCTCGGATCCTTGTACCGACTAAAGACTAACTGAAGTCGTGAACAGAGAAAAGAGTGTTCTAAGAAAACAGAATCCCAGCTGTCGCTTTTTTAGGTAACGATGACTCACTGTAGAGTTACATCATTCAGAACTGTAACTGATGCAAAGTTCTCTGCAGCCTTGAGGTTGGCTGGCTGCACTATCGAGGAGAAGGCTTCCTGGAAGAGGTGTCTGTACCCCTCCACCTGTGCTGCTGCCTAGTCATCTCAGGATCAACATCCCCTAGCATAAAATACAGAGAGGAGATAGAAGACTAAACTGCATCGATCATTTGCTAGGCATTCTCTGTTCAAGGGATAGCCAAACATAGAACAGATTACTTGGTCCCGTACAGATGTGAAGAAATCTGTTATGCATTTGGAAAGTAGATTTCTCTTTTTTGGCTACTTGTGACTCTCTATAAGAATAGATTTAATATAAGTTAATTTTCAATAGACTTTATTTTTTAGAGCCAAAAAATGGAACAGGAGGTATAGAGTTCTCCTCTACCCCTTGCCCCTGCACATGGGCAGTCTTTCCCACTATCAATGTCCCATACCATGGCATCTGTTACAATTACTGAACCTACACTGGTACATCATTATCACCGAAAGTCCATAGTTTACATTAGGGTTCACGCTTACTGTTATACGTTCTATGAGTTGGAAAAAATACCTAATGACATGTATCCACCATTGTAATATGTACAGATTAGTTTCCTTGCCCTAAATATCCTCTGCACTCTACCTAGTCATCCCTCCCTCCTCCTAAATCACTTATCTTTTTATGGTCCCCATAACTTTGCCTTTTTAAAATATCATATAGTTGAAATCACACAGTATGTAGCTTCTCAGATTGGCTTTATTTTAAATGATTTTATTTATTTATTTGACAGAGTTCACAAGTAGGCAGAGGCAGGCAGAGAGAGAGAGGAGGAAGCAGGCTCCCCGCTGAGCAGAGAACCAGGTGCAGGACTCTATCCCAGGACCCTGGGACCAGGACCTGAGCCGAAGGCAGAGGCCTTAACCCACTGAGCCACCCAGATGCCCCTCTCAGATTGGCTTCTTTCACTTAGTAATATGCATTTATTATTCCTCCATTTCTTTTCATGGTTTGATAGCTCATTTATTTTTAGTACTGAATAATATTATTTTATTATTATTATTATTAGAGATGTCACATAGGCAGAGGGAGAGGGAGAAGCAGAACTCGCCACTGAGTGGAGAACCCTCTGTGAGGCTCAATCCCAGGACTCTGAAATCATGACCTGAGCCAAAGGCAAAAGCTTAACCCACTGAGTCACACAGGTTCCCCTCAGTACCTAATAATATTCTATTGTGTGGACATACCACAGTTTATCTATTCACCCACTAAAGGACATCTTAGTTGTATCCAAGCTTTGGAAATTATGAATAAAACTGTTACAAACATCTTTATGCAGATTTTTTATGGGCCTAAGTTTTTTTTTTTTTTAACTCACTTAAGTAAATATCAAGGAGAGCAATCATTGCATTTTAGGGTAAGAGTATTTTTAATTTTGTAAAAAACTGCCAAACTGTCTTCCATAGTGGCTATACTCTTTTGCATTCCTACTAGCAATGAATGAGAGTTCCTGTTGCTCCATATTCTGGCCAGCATTTGATGTTGTCAATGTTTTGGATTTCATTGTACTAACGACTATGTAGTGGTGTTTCATTGTTGTTTAAATTTGCAGTTCCCTAATGACATATGATATTGGGCATCATACAAAGGCTTATTCACCATCTGTACATCTTCTTTGAAGAGGAGTCTGTTCAAATCTTTTGCACATTTATTTCATCAGTTTGTTCATTTTCTTATCATTGAGTTTTAAGTGTTATCGGTATTTTGGGGATAACAATCTTTCATTAGATATGTCTTTTGAAAGTATTTTCTACCAGCCTGTGGCTTGCCTTTTCATTGTCTTGACAGTGTCTTCTATAAAGAAGAAGTTTTTCACTTTATATCGATTAATTTTTGCCCCAAGAAGTGTACAGATGTAACAAAGTTGTTAAGTGTAAGTCTTTCTGCCACATGCAGTGAGTCATTGGGACTCCAACATTGGGATAAAGACGCTGGAGAACAACTGCAGCTTCCATCTCCTCCCAGAGTCCCTGTAGGAGGGGGTAAACAGCTCTGCTGTTCTCAGTTGCCACCTCAGACTGTGCCCTCCCTTTCCCCGGGAAGTCTAAAAGCATGGCTGGAGCCAGAAAAGAGAAGGAGCAAGTCTTCAAAGCTGTGTGGGCCCCTTAACGAGGGTAGAAGAGAAGAGAAGCTGGTATTTGATCCACTCCCTGAAGACACACTTCTCACTGCTGAGCCCAGTTCAGGGGCCACCAAGAGAACTATTCTTCAAGCCAGGAAGGGAGCCTGTGGGAAGGGGGGCTGTGGGAAGGGGATGCCAGTGTGCCCTGGCTAACTTTGACACCTGCATAAGCTGTGGCTTCGTCAGTTCACTTACTGTATCTATTTAAACCGAGGGAACAAAAGCTGTGGAGAGAGGACAGAGCCCTGGGGAAACTTGGAACCTTTTTCTGTGGACCAAGCAAACTCAGGAGAAGAAGCTAGTTGGTTCTGTCTTCCCATATTCCATGAGCAAGCATGGGCTGCTGACCAAGAAGACCCAGCAAGAGGAGGCTGGGTGGTAGTGTTATGGAAGTGAGGTGTTATGTGGATAAGATCTTACTGGAGGTGGATCTCCCAGCTCAGTCATTTGGAGAGACCCCAAAGGGCACTCTGAAAACTGTCATGGGGATGCCTACCATACACAGAACCTCAACCCGCTACTCGACATTAACCAGAGATAGTGTCAAAATCTTGAACAGAAGAAAGATGAAAGCTTCACCACGAGATGTAAGAAACTCGTCCATTTCTTCTCCTTCCTCCCTGTCCCAAATCTCCTCAAATTATAGTCACCTGGGAGAGGGAGAGCTTGTATCCCAGAGGCATACCACAGTCCATCCTTCCATGTTAAGACCTTATACTAACAGATTATGTCAAAGGAGATACTTTTAAATTGGATTGAGATTGAATTTTTATAACACAGAATCAGTGTGTTTTGTTTTCATTTTTTTAATAGAAAAAACAAAGATGATGGTATCTGCCCAAGGAAAAGGGAAATTTGACCAGGCTTAAGTAACTGGAGAAGAAAAGATTGTCACTTTCATGATTATGCCAGCAAGCAAGTTCAGAGTAGTGAGTAACTCATTTCTCAAATTAATAAATAAGTAAGTAAATAAATAAATTTTATATATATTTGTTGTTAGGAAAAGATCTCCCTTAAAGTGCTCACAAGTGAAAAGTGGAGGAGGAAGATAATACACACACTTTGCATTGTATTTTTGAATAATAGAACACCTTGAATCAAGGAGCAAACTCTACAGGCTTACTACAAATGCACTTAGTAGACAGATTTATGGTATTTTACAGGACTAGAAACATGGATTTTAGAGTTAGAAAGACCTGGATTCGAATCTCAGTTTTACTATTTGCTACTTCTGTGACTTCTTAAAATTTTCATAGAAAATCTCCACAATGATGGCTCCTAACAGGGTCAATATAAGGATCAAGGAGGAAATAAAACCAGCCTAATACCTAGGAGAGCATAAGAGTCCCCAAAATGGTGACTCCTCTTAGCATTTCTTTTTTCATCACTTATTTGTCATTGCCATGCATTTCATGGTTATTTACTGAGAAGATATCAGTAGCATCCAGAGAAATAATAGCACTGGTTAAAATACATTTAAGTTGAAACTTGAGTTTATGGAAAATCACGGAAAAATTTGTATTTCAGAATAAACAAAATTCTTCAAAATAGCTAGCCTTTGGCAATACCTTAGGTACCCCAGTTTAGGGACTATCTCCCAGGTGAAAATATGAAACTACTGGGGTTTGTCTCACCATCTATGCCTTACCACAGTGCATCAGGATCAGAAGGGCACTCAGGGTGGAAAGGAAGTTCTAGGGACAGTCTGGTTGCATCACACTCCCACTGGTTCCTCTTTTCCCCATCCATTAATTTGTTAGCTGTTTCAGTCACAGCGTACATTTAAGTGCCTCTAAATTTTATCTTTGTCTTTGAAGAAAGGCACCTAACTAAGGTATCAGCCAGTTTCCTCTACCCTTTGTGCTTCACCTTGGGAGAGTACCTTGGCAACAGTCACATGCAAGTAAGCCAGCCAGTTCAGTACGACCCGACATCACACTGAATTACCAGAAAAGGATTTCATTTCATTACAGCCTTATGATTTGTGGTCCCTGTTCCTTTCCATTTTTCTCCTCATTCATTACTCCTTCCATGTAGGGTGAGTGGCAGATATGAACAAATCACTGACTTTGATGTATTTCACTTTGTTCCCTTCTAGAAGTTCTTATAAAGGTTTTCCTGAGGAAAATCAATGAACTATTGACTTAAATACTATTTGGGGATCAATTACAATTCCAATTAACTGTGCCATCTGGGTTCCTTATTACCACTCTTGGGAAACACTTGAGAAAGTGTTTCTCCCACCCTCATGTTTATGCATTTTCTAGTCTATGGTCTATCTTCAGAACTTGTCCCTGGACCCCCAAGATCTAAGAACTAGCCTTCTGGTTGGTCACGCCTTAGCTCTGTCTGCCCCAAACCATTTTCCTGGCCACAGAGGGCTTATCACTGATATCCCCCCTTCTCTCCCCACCGCAAGTGGTAGTATTTACTAATTGCATTATTTTGTGCCACTCTTCTAAGTGCTTTGTGTCCATTATTTCTGTAAATCCCAGAGGTAGACAATATGGTTGTCCTCTTTTAAAAAGGAGAAACTTGAATTTCAGACAAGAAAAGCACTTTGTGCAAAGCCACAGGGGATTCAAACCCAGGTCCGTGCGACAAAGACAGTAACTCACCTGCCATGAGTCTCTCTCAGAGCTGGCTCCTTCCTGGTGGTCTCCGAACCAATGGTCCTCTGATAAGATTAACAAGCTAGAGAAACCCCACACATCTATCTGGAATGTGAGGTCCTTCCCTACCTGCCTCTTTTACAAGCTGAAGATTCCCAGGGATATTGCCCCGCTTCCCACTCCCCCTTCCCACCCCAACTTCCTGAATCAGAATCACTACAGGCAAGACTCAGGAACCAGGAACTTGAACACTTGTCATTCTTAAAAGTGTGAGATCCACTGCCCTGTGCCTTTGACACCCAAAGTCCTTTAACAAAGCTTTCCTGACGACAATGCCCTGACCCCTGGTGGTCTGACCCAAAAGTGTGACTGCTGTCATGATGATTTGAGGGAACACTACTGGGTGATCTGCTCACCGCTTGCTCACTTTTGGGCTGCCACTTCTTTTGGGTTTCAGCTGCCTCTGTCTGAGGTCTGTTTACCTTCTTGAGGCCATCACACAGAAAGGACCTGAGAGCAACTAGCTTGCTGAGCTTTTTATTTCTTGTAGCAGCTACAAAAAGAGATAGTTTTTTGTTCAATAAATATTTGATTGTTTATTCTTTGTAGATGATACAGAGTTAAGGACACACACACACACACACACACAGTGAATTTCCATGAGCGCCCTTACATGGTCTTCATCACTAGAGTATCATGTTTGAGTTCAGTGCTTAGCCAACTTAAGCTTGGCTCCTCACCAGCTTTCTTTTCTCTAAATAAGAACTTCCACCTTTCTAGTCTATTCTCTTCTCTTTTCCCTTTTCCTTGCTATAATTTCACACTCCCATATTTATTGGACCTCCTGGCTTTGACCAAAAATAGTCAGGTTGTCACAAACTTAACATCTGCTTTTATGGAAGACATTTCCACCACCAAGGGAATCCACTGACCCTATTAGCAAATCCACCTACCCTATTAGTAAAGAAAATTTTAAAGAACTCTAGTAACAAGAATAACAAGAACAAAAAAGAGAGACTGAGTGACAAAGAGTAGAAGTCCAAAATATTTAGGAAAGAAACCTTAAAATTGCCAATCAGTTTACTCATGAAACATGTGAATGAGGAATTCCCAGCAATATTTCCTCCAATATTTTATTTATCTTAACATATAACACTTCATTAAAACTTGTTCACTTCCTCCTCTCCCAACCACAAGAAAATAACACAAAATGAGAATCAACCCACACATTCCAAACTCAAACTTACCATAGAACTTTGGGTGGCAAATCTCAGACAGTGATTCCTCCTAGTCTCTGAGCCAGGGTTCCCGAGATTTCCTGCTGTCCTCTCTACGAGAAGTTACAGTCCCCTGCAATACCACAGGACACTAACATTCTGAAAAAGAAATTTGATCTCTCCCTAATTCATACTGCCCTCCTCCTCTTTCCTTGAAGGGGGATCCCATCTGTTTATTTTAAGATGTGGGCAAACTGCCTAGTACCAAATACCTCACAAATAAAGAGGAAAAAAAACAAAAAAAAAGTCAATAATGCCTATGTGATTCTCAAGCCCCAAACAAATGGAAAATCAGGGTCCTTCACTTGATAATGAATCAAGTGGAGAAGGAAACCATTTCTTATCTGGAGTCACTCCCAAATAAATGTTTCACACGTGGCTTTAATGGGGACATTAAGCTCTCAGAGTTTCAAATACCGCTTATATAACTACACAATAAGCTCTGCTTGTGTTTGTTTTCAGATTATTGAGCCCAATTTAATTGGAGAGAAGTTCCCTTCCATAATTTTTTTAAACAAAATGTAAGACTTTTGGTTAACATCATGCCGTCAACTAAAGCCAGACTTACCTGAGATTTTTCTTTGAAGCAAAACAGACATAATTTATGTGGCTTTTTTACCAGGAAGCCAGGTCAGTTTTTATCCTCATGACACCCATTTCCAGTCCCTAGGAACAACATATAGAGAGAACATATTTATTACATGTATAGCAACAAGCATAAAAATGTGTGTCATGGAAAAAAATAAATATATAAAATGAAAAATTTTCCACACACAGAGGAAACCTCATGAGTTGGTGTGGAAAACAAGTCACTTCAAAGTTGTGGAAAATGGGAACTGTTCCTGCCTTTAAGACAAACCCTGTCACTGATAGTCAATTTGGTTATTCTGCCTGTAGCCAGCCCTCCCTGCATTCCTTTGAGATATTTCTTGTGTGTGATAAGCTGGAAGTCAGTATATGGTAACCTGAAAACACACACACACACATGCACACACACACACACATACACAAACCTCTTTTTCTCGAATTTGTTCTTAAGGGACAGCCATTCTTACTAAAACAAAACAAAGCAAAAACAAAAACTCTTGTTTCCCAAATCACGCTGGAACTGCTTAATTATTGAGTTCCTAAAAATAAAGGCGATTTTTGTAGTCATGAGTACATTGCAAAACACTGAAGCCAGTATCTGTTGTGAAATAGAACCCCTTTATTTGTCACTATCAAATATTTAAAAATTATAGAGAAAGTAGTCCTAATAGTTGAAAGTTTTACCCATATAAAAGCAATCGGGCTTGTCTTAGGAGTTCCTTGTAATGAAACTGTATTTTCTGCCAGTTACTCGTCAAAGGTTTGTATTATGTATTTAAAACTATACACACAAAAGAAACCAGCTGTGCTGGCACTTACTCCCAGTTGCCCGTATGATGGCGTCTAATTCACCTTCAGAATCTAGTCCTCACTGATCGGCCTGTCTAACCCAACAGCTTCTTCCATGGTGGGACAAGAACCTGCATCCCTCTCTAGTTCTGCTGCTCCGAGCGTCCTTAGGATCAATCCGAATTCCATTATCCCGGAGTCTCTTAGGAGGCCTGAGAGAAATCTTTCCAGTGTTTGCTCTGTCCCTACCTCTCCTGGAGTACTGGAGGTGGCTGGAGGAAGGCAGGAAGAGGAGTGCAGCTGTCCTCTGTGAGATCCTGACCTGGCATAGAGCTGGGGGAGGGCACAGTGCGAGCAGATGGAGGAAGAGAAGGAGGAGTAATTCATGAGCCACTGCAAACATGACACAGTGCCAACAAAAACACCATTCTTTTTCCCAAGAAGTTCAAAGCATTTTGCAAACATTAACTCATGAGCCCAAGAAGTCATGGAGCAAGTATTACTTTATTTTGCCCTTAGGATAACCATGGCAAGCCAAGTCACAAGGAAAGGGGGTCTATGCGTTGTTCCGTCATTCCTCAGATGTTTACTGAGCACCTGCTATGTGCTGGGGACTAGAGACAGAGGCACAAACAAGACAGACACGGTTTGTGCACCTACAGCTGCAGCAGGGGCACTAAGCACCAAGCTACGCTATACTTATTTACACATTACTTTTGTTCAAATTGTTTAATGGAATGTGCTCCATTCTTCAGAATGTCTATAATGAGCTAAGTGCTGAGCAAACACACACAAAAAAACTTTTTAAGCTACCAGTAAATCTCATTATGAGGATAGGAATTGGGAATATTAACTCAAAGTGCTTTCCCTTAAGATGCCATAAACAAGGCTTTATTGGGAGCAATCCTGTCTCTCATGATGTTTATGGAATGACTATAGTCAGACAAGAAGAGTTAGGATCAGTAACGCCACGCCAAGCAGTTTGTATAAATAATCTGGCTTTTTCAAAATGATTGGTCTGGTGAGCAAGCATGTTTGGCAAAGCAGGGAGTTTTTATCCACAGCCCCTTTCTTGACCTCCTTTTTATTTTACGTGAAAAAAATATGGCAGGTCGGATATAGGAAATGACTTATGCCATTTGTAAACCCTTCTCTTCAGGCATTGGATTCCAGATATTTTAGAGTATATGATTATCTAAGACTGAAAAGACATAACTACTTTTAAAAAATGCATGACTCTCTGATGCATCAAAAGGGATTTAAGCTGTTGTGTTTTAAAGATGCTAAGGATTCTAGTCTATTCTGGGAGTCACTAATTCAACCCAGTTTGCATGGAACATCGAGGCCAGTGCAGTTCCAACTCAGCAAGTCACACGTATTTTTTTTTAATTTTTTAATTTTTATTTAAACATATAATGTAACCCCACCACCGTCTCCCAACAACCCTCCCCTCCAACCCCTCAGTTTGTTTTATGACATTAAGAGTCTCTTTTGGTTTGTCTCCCTCCTGATCCCATCTTGTTTCATTTATTCTTTTCCTACCCCCTTAACCCTATCCCCGTTTCATCTCCACTTCCTCATATCAGGGAGATCATATGATAGTTGTCTTTCTCCGATTGGCAAGTCACATGTATTTTTAAAGACTAGGGAATTATAATGCCACCCTAAACCCAACTTTCCTCCCTAGTAAACACTTCCCTAACAGATTATAGAGGCATTGTATCGATCCATCACTCAACTGTATTGGTTAACACACATACCCAGTGAGATTGAAGGTCCATGTCCTAGCGTTTAAATAGGGTCTTCGTTTGATTCCAAACTACCTTTCTAGCCTCAAGCTCACCAGCCCTGTTATTCTAGCAGCAGCACAGATTTCTATAATACTGTATCATCCTTATCTGGTACACTCTGCCTTGAAGTCTGCTCCCCTGCCTACTATTCCAACCACACACACACATACACACACTTTGCCCACCTGGAAAATTTTCATTCTTCAAGATTAAATGACTTCTTCTGGTTATTCCTTCCTCAATTTCCACATCACCACCTTATCACATATTTATTTATATAGGTATCTAAAGTCTGAATATCTCACGTATCAAGATCGTATCTTATTCCTTTGTGTCTTCAACAACTAGTGTTAAATTTCTCTTGAAGTTAAATTTCCTATAAAACATCAATATAGCTCTTATTGAGGCTGGCAAGGAGATCAGTTACTTGGGTTTGCTCTTCAGCTGGAAGCACAAATGGGAGGTTTTAAAACCCTTTATTAAGCAGATCTGCTAATGAAGAGGATAAAATCAATTAAACAAATTTTCAGTTAAAATCTGTTTTTTTAATTAAAGAGCTACTGCATTAATATCAACACCTTTGTCATTCAACTTTTCACCCTTTGGACGACCAGCGATTTAGGAGCTGGGACCATATTCTATTCCAATGGTAATAATAACACCGAAGAGAAAAGGGTAGGTTTGCTTATAGAATTGCTATAGGGGGGGCACCTGGGTGGCTCAGTGGGTTAAAACCTCTGCCTTCGGCTCAGGTCATGATCTCAGGGTTCTGGGATCAAGCCCCACATTGGGCTTTCTGCCCAGCGGGCAGCCTGCTTCCTCCTCTCTCTCTCTCTCTCTCTCTCTCTCTCTCTGCCTGCCTCTCTGCCTACTTGTGATCTCTGTCTGTCAAATAAATAAATAAAATCTTAAAAAAAAAAAAAAAGAATTGCTATAGGGGACAAGAAATGGCTCAGCCTCACCAGCGATGACAATGCTAGTAGAAATAACTTATTTATGCTTTCAAATCAAACAGGAAAAGAACAGGACAGTAAGGAATAGAGAAGGACTCAGAACAAAAGAGGAAAGGAAGGAAGGGAGGGATTGGATACCTATACAAGATTCTCCTGAGAAATCATTTTGGCCATTTTTCTGTTTATGAAAGTGAGAAATACAGATGTTCTTGTGGATTATACGGAACATGATGACAGGCACTCGAACGTAAATACTACTTAGCAAAATTTGCTGTCTCCAGGCCGTCTCACAAAAATTATGTTAAGGGCATCCTGCTTTCTTTCAACATGTTTAAGAAGGCTCCTTTCATTCTCTATATTTGAAATATTGGTGCCCATGTTCAAGTTTTACTCAGAATCAATTTCAGGAAGTCAATAAAAGTCAATAATCAAACAACATTGCTTGATGTTTTTGTGTGAACCGTGTGTGTGTGTGTGTACGTGAGTGTGTGCGAGCACGTGCATGCGTACTCTTGTGTGAACCTGCACACAGTGCATATGTATAAAATGCCACGGTGTTAGTGGGCACACTCAAGTCCTTTCACATACGTGATTAGCTTTGTCGATCCTCACGACAACCTTTCAGTGTGGGTTTGATCCCTGACACATGAAGAGACTCACTCTCAGGGAGATTCAGTATCTTGCAGAATTAAACCCAAGCAGTCTGACCATATTCCAAAGTTCTATCACATCAGACTATACAAAGGCATTAAAAATTACTAGAAATGTGGCTTTGAGACTTTACATTTCTTTAAAAATGTCTGCACTGTATATTTTACACCTCTGCTTTCTGAGCAGGAAATAGACATATGAAAAGTAGACATATGATTTTTTTCCTGGATACCTGGAAATCCGCTAAGAAACCACGACGTTTAAAGGATGTGCTCCCTGATTAATTAGACCTCATCAACATGCAAGCAAACATTTGTTTTCAGAGAAAATAAAAAAAAACTTTCCATCTAATTAATTCCTTAGCAGGCAATGCAAATGCATTCTTCTTGCCAAATCCAGCAGAGGGCAGGATGCTCCCACCAACAGCCAGCTAGCCCGTGCCACCCATCAAGCCAGCACAACTCCCTAGTGGAGAGTGCTCCAGCTTTACAGCCATCATCATTTTCTCATCTGGATCTGGGTGTCTCATCTGGATCTGAGAAAGAGCTCAGGCTTGAGCGGAGAATAGGGGCTGAGAGATGAGGACTGGGGAATGTTAGGGAAAGTTTTCCTTTGGAGCCTGCCCATGTTCTGTTGGGATTTGATCTTTAAGGTACCTGGAAACTAGCCAGTTCCAATTATCTTGGAATCCAAATAACTTGCTGAGGAGGTCACTGTGGGGTGATCACTTCCGTTTCTAGATTTAGGCCATCTTGGGTAGCAGTAGGCTATTACACCCATGGACCTCATCAGCCCCCCATCCTCAGTCCATCCTGCACCTATACCTCCTGGTGTCCTCCAAAACTCCTAATGATTCCTCGTTCCATGACCTCTTCTGTCTGACATTACTACTGCACAGTCCTCTTGATAAGAGATAATGACTTCTGCCCCTAATTCAAATTCTCTCTGTCCCTGGGCCCGGTTTGGGGGCCATCTCAGGAAAATTTCTGGAAATCCTGGTCCTGTAATCATCATCAAGAAACTTTCACCAAGTGAACCAAGAGGTGAAGGCTTTTTACCAGGTTTTGGGTCTAAGATGAACTCCATTTTTTCTAGTCGAGATTGTAGTGTGGTAAATACAAAACAGAAGGGAGCAGGACAAGTGCCATAGTTCTCAGGAGATACCAACCAGTGCTTCTAAAGATGGCAGCAAAACTGTAGCAATCTTCTATCCCAGAGTTTTCAAACTATGGACAAAAAGTTTGCACCCATACCTCAAAGGCTCCCAGAGAGGAGTGGTGGTTGGGAATGCGGTGGTCAGTTGAGAACACTCTGCATTATTTCCCAGCCACTCCCCTCCTCCAAACAGACGGGAGTAGTTCCATTTCACCTGTATTATTTATGTGTACCTCTGGGTATCATACAATGAATTTTTTAAAGAAATGGAGCCTGTAAACACAAGTAAGCAATCTACTCATCAATAATTACAAAACAACAAATTTTAAAAACTATTTGATAATCACTGCTCAAAAATACAAAGACCTTTCTTTACTATTGAAGTAGCCAAGCCTGGAAAGGAGGAAAGTCCTGAAGTGGAATGTAGGCTGTAGTACAAAAGAACAGGCACCTGAATACATATATCTAATCTCCAAAGCCCAAGATGCTGCGTAATAAAAATGGGGCTTGCTTTGAATCCAAAGGAAGGAGAGGAATTAAATAAAGGGATAGAGCCCCCACTTACCTGTGAACAGAGCATTCCAACTAGTGGAGGTACTTGGAGCAAAAGTGTGAGACGAATGTGCTTGCAGGGGCCTGGCCAGCAAATGAAGACTGAGGCTATGTTTTTCTGCACATATTTTGAATAATGGATTCAGCACTGGGACAGAGTGATGAACGAGATAGATGGGCACCGATCTGTGTTCATGGAGCTTATATTCTCATAGCAGAAACAGGTATGTGATTATAATTTGATAAATGCTGCACTGGAAAATACAGAGTGCCATACCCCAAACCCCAAACAGGGTTTAAGACCGTTCTTAAACTCTAGGGCTCATACCATATCCTGGATTACGCATTTGGCCCTACCTCTTCAATTACTCCAGCAATCACCTATTCTAAAAACACTGAGTCCTGCCTGGCCCTCCAGAGAGCTTTCCCCAAACCCCAAACAAGACGTAATTGAAGATCCCACATTGCACTTGGCTGTTATGTTTTCTCAGTCTCCTCCAGTCTGGGACTGGCCCTCAGTCTCTTTTCCTTCATCTTATGACCTTAACACTTTTGAAGGATGCTGTTCTTCAGGTTGAGTTTGTCTGATGTCTCTTCATGATTAAATGAAACTTACGTACTTTTGACAAGAAACCACAGAAATGGTGTCATGCCCTTCCCAGGCCACCCTATTAGAAAGTCCAGGATGTCAATGTGTCATGCTGTTGGTGACATTAATTTTGATTACTTGGTGAAGTTAACTGTCTGCCAAGTTTCTCCACTGCAAGGATACTACTTTTTTCTTTGTAATTCATATCTTGTGGTGAGATATTCTGAGATTATGCAAATATCTTGTTTCTAATTATATGTTTGCCCGCTAATTTTAGCATCCATTGAGGTTTCCCTAAAACAATTATTACAGTGGCATTTGCCAAATGGCGGTTTTATATTTCCACTGTTCCTATTACATTTACTCATTGGAATTTCACTGTAGGGAAAAACAGCCCTTTCTTTTGTATGTATTTAATTATTTGTTCAGTTATGTGTTTTATCAGTGCAGACTTGGATATTTATTTTATCCTATGAATTATAATCCAATATTCCCAGCTTTGACAGTTGGGAACTCCTTCAGGTTGGTATCTGACCATCTCAATATGCTTCCATCATGTTTTAAACATTTGCTTTCTGATACCACAAGCAAGGCTTACCTTGCACTCAGCCCTGGACTCAGCTATTTTATTTAAAAATAGTGCTTAGAAACCAAGTTTTGGGCATTAGATATGCTCATTGCTGCAGGGGTGTTATTGTTTCTAGGTCCTCTAAGTGAAGAGATCAAAGGAATATATACAGGAATACACAAATACATACACATCTGTATCTATCTCTGTATCGTCCTCTCCACTAGTTAAAACTCATCCCTATGACCTTAATCCACAGGGTCCATTCTAGCCTTCCCTCTTTGTTCATTTGTTACTCCTTTCTCTGACAGTAATAAATTGGCTCTCACTATCCACAAGTTATTTATTTATTTACTCAATTTTAGAATATATGTAGTTTCAGAATTACTAATACAAACCTCTGTGAAAAACAAATTTACTAAAAAGAGTGCCATATTTGTGTGTCTAATCTAATAGACACTAATAGACTAGTGTCTAATCTATTCTTTCCATATTCCTTTCTGCCCAAATGAGAGCAGATGTTTGTGTGTGTGCGTATGTGTGTATACACACACACGCACGCACACACACACATATATATTCTTATATCTCTTTCATTTGTACTTAAAAGGGTACCCTACCCTACTACTAATATCCTGAATACCACTGTATATTGGTTTGGAAGCCTCTTTTTCATTCTTTTTTATAGCTGTGTAATGCTCTCTATTGTGTGGATACATCACAATTCATTTGACTATTCTCTTATGTATGGGTATTTAGATGGTTTTCCATATTTTAAATTTTCAAACAGTGCTCCAATGAATAACATTGTGCATGTTATTTGTATTGCTGTCTTCAGAACAACTTTCTAGAAACAAGATTAAATCAAAAGGCTAAATGCATCTAAACCTTTGTTAGATATTGCTAAATTTTCCAGGGGAGATTTTAACCTAACAATATCCAAGCCCTAGCCCCAGATGTTCTGATATAATTGACTGAAGAATGGGACCAAGGATTGGTATCATTATTTAATACTTTTTATCACTTTTTTGAGGTATAATTTGTACCATAAATTCACACACTGTATGTGTACAATTCAATAATTTTTAAAGTACATTTATAGAGTTGTGCAAACATCACATGGTATGTTTTCGAAGCTAATGAAAATGAAGTTTCAGACCACTAATTGGTACTCTTTTGTTGGTACCACATGGTGCCACATGGTGCCACCTGGTGTCATTATTAAAAGCCCATGCTGCTACTTGGAGGCACTGGGCTTTTCCTTTATTGCAGCGCCCCTACTGGTTTAGATTAGCAGAAACTGTTACACTTTGAGCAAAAGCATGTGGCTCAGTATCAGTCTTTATTCCTCAGTGTGGAATTAGAATCACTGGGCTATAAAAATGGCATTGAAGTGAGCTTCCAGCAAAAGTTACACACTTGGGGCACCTGGGTGGCTCAGTTGGTTAAGCCTCTGCCTTTGGTTCAGGTCATGATCCCAGGGTCCTGAGATCGAGCCCCACATCGGGCTCTCTGCTCAATGGGGAACCTGTTTCTTCCCCTCTCTCTCTGCCTGCTTGTGATCTCTCTCTCTCTGTCAAATAAATAATTTTTTTAAAAAGTTATACACTTGTCCAAACCAGTTCTCTTCCACTAGACTCTTGTGCTGTGAAACCATTAAGAGACTTCATTTGTGACTTCTTTAAAGGTGTTCTCCTATTCATGTCTGTTGGTCTTTACCGTCCCAGCAACCCAGCTGAGCATAACACTAAACAAAGGAGAAGCCAAGATAAATTTTAAATGTTTCCCATATAAGATAGCCCTTTGGATGCTGTCCTTAAGAAGTACTCATAAAGTTCCATATATATAGGGTCTCACTAGCATTGACCCAGTCTGGGAAATATTGAGAATGATTTTCTTAGGTAGGTGATATTTGAACAGAGCTTCAGAGATGACTCCTAATTAATCTGGTGAAACACAGGGAGGTAAAGGAGTGCACATTCCATGCAAAGCAAGCGGCATCTGCAAAGAGCCAGTTGGAGGACAGAACAGCAAAGTTGCTGTGACTGGTGCATAAAGAGGTGATAAGGGAATATGTCACTGGATAAGTCTAGATGGGTAGACCTGAGGCCAGATCACTCGGACCCTTTTAGACCTGAAGGATTTTGCCCCTAATCTTAAAATCAGCAGAGACCCACCAAAAAAATTTAAGTTGGATCAGAGGAAGATAAAGGGGAACTGCACGATCATATTTACTGAAAAAAGTTCACTGTGATAGCAGCAAAGAAAACAAACCTACAAGAGTAGGTACTGGAAGACCAATTAGAAAACAAGTGTTCTGAAACAGGGAGAAATGATTTTTTTAAAAATCTGGCTGGTGACTAGAGCAGTGCAATATTAAGAAAAGCAATAGATTGACAGGACTTAATGATTGGTTAACACGGGCTGAGAGAGAGTAGGTATCAAGGATGACTCAAGTTAACAGACTATACCACCCACTTCTCCTCCTGATTGCAGTCATCTCTGGTTCTCCTCTCATTACTCCTCATCATTCCTTTAAACTTTTAGCTCCTCACTCTCTGTTGCTCTCACCATCCTGTGATAATTCTTGATGACTTCAAGATATATGCAAACAATTCTTCCATTACTCTGATTGTTTGGTTCCTTGATTTCCTCTTCTACAATCATTTTGTATCCTATGCTACCTTACCCACTGATTCCCATGGACACATACTTGATTTTTGCTACTATTAATTGAAATCCCTCCATAGTTTTATTTGCAAAAAAAACCCCTTCTCGTTCTCCAACTCCAGTAATCCTGTGACCCTACCAGGACTTTTATTGCATTGATACTACCAGGATCACAATATCACTCATCTCATCATGTGTTCATATCCATTACTAAACAGCTTAAATTCTAGAACCAATCATTCCAGTCACTCTTTCTTATAGCCTCAACTCACTTACCACCCCCCGCCACCCAATCTATAGAATCTCTTGGCCAAGCCACCATTATGACAATTAAATGATGCCCTTTAAATTTGAGTAAAAATAAGGTGAATGCAGATATCTTCTGTTTCCTTCTTAAGATCAAATCTCCTTCCTTCTGTTCTCTATGCTATAGCTGACCAAAAGGGACTACATACTACACAGCAACCATGCCCTCTTGGCTTTCAAATGGTTCAAGCAATGAAAGGCCTGGCAGGAAATGGAAAGGATAGAGGATAATCAAGTTCTATCTGGTTCCATCCCTGCAAATTCACCAAAGGTTGTCTGTGTCTCTAAGTGAACTCAGTTCACTGGCTTACTATAGGGATTTCACTCTCCTGAATTTTGGAAATCTCCGGTCCCACTCAGGCCTTCCCATCCAGACATGTTAGTAGGTCTAATTCCAGTAAACCCGACTTTCTGCCTATCTCTGTAGTTCAAGTGCACCCTGCCTACATCTTTTGTATTACATTTATTATTAAGGTATAACTGACACAATGAAATGCACATGAGCCAATCAACTTTGACAAACAGACACCTAGAAAACCCACATTCTAATCAAGATATAGAACATTTCCATCTCACCAGAAAGTTTCCTCGTGAACCTGCCCAGTCAGTGTACTGTCTACTAAGGCAAGAAATATCCTGATTTCTATCACTATAGGTTATGTTTACTTACTTTGAACTTGTATAAATTGAATCATAAAAGTTTTGTTCTTTTGTGTCTTGCATTTTTCTCTCAACATCATGCCTATGAGATTGATCATATAGTTGAATCACATCTCTTTTCACTGTCTTATTCCACTGTATGAGTAGACTACAATTTATCTTTTCTCCTAAACATGGACATTTGAGTGGTTTCTAGTTATTGGCTTTTATACCTAAAAATGTTACCCGTTATACTTTACGCAATCTTTTTGTGAACATATGTTTTGATTTTTCAGTTAAAGAGGAGTGAAATTGATGATTCACATGGAAAATCTATTGTTTATCTTTTTAAGAAATTGCGAAGAAGTTTTTCAGTGACTGAATGATTTTATATTCCATAACCAGTGCATGATAGCTCCAATCACTTCATAGTCTTGCAACATTTGGGGTTTTTATATTATCTTCATATTTTTAGACATTTTACTGAGTGTATAGTAGTCTCACAATAGTTTTAACTTGCATTTCTAATACTGAGTACCTCCTCATGCACTTATTAACAGGAGAATTTATCTTCTTTTTTTTTGCATTTATCTTCTTATAGTTGAATTATAACAGTTATTTTAATAGTTTCAATACAAGGTCTTTGCACATGTATATTTTGCCAATATTTTTCTACTTAATGCCTTGCCTTTCCATTTTTTGTTGATTAGAGGATAGTTTTGTATCAATGCTAATTTCCTATTTTGATCACTGTACCATAGTTATCTAGAGAATGCCCTTGTGTTTAAGAGATACATAATTGAGTAGGTAGAAGTAAAAAAGCATCATGTCTGCCACATATATGAAAGAGAGAGACAGAATGATATAACAAATGTGGTAAAATGTTAACATGAGGAATCTCAATAAAGGGTAAACAGGAATTCTTTAATACTAGTACTTTTCTGTAAGCCTGAAGATTTTTCATCATAAAGCTTGAAAAATGTTGTCAAAAAGCTCATGGGAAGAAAGCCTTTTAATAGGAAAGATAGTATTATGGACTGAATGTGTCTTTCCCACATGCAGCTCTAACCTCAATGTGGTGATATTAGAAGGCAAGGCCTTTGGGAGGTAATTCAGTTTAGATTAAGTCATGAGGGATTAAGTCATGCTGGGATTCGTGTCCTTGTAAGAAGAGAAAAGGAAACCAGAGCTTCCAGCTAGAAAGCAGCTATCTGCAAACCAGAAAAGGGGTCCTCATCAGACACTGAATCTACTAGCACCTTATTGTGGGACTTCCTAGCATCCAGAACTGTGAAAAACAAAGTTTTGATTTTAAGCTACTCACTTTATGGTATTTTGTCATAGAAGCCCAAACTAAGACAAAAAGATTCATCAAACTTGTGTGCTAGCGAGAACCCAAGTCAGTTAAAAACTGACATATTTTGGAAAGGTGCATAGAAAACAAGTAGTAGAAGCCTTAAATGTCAGACTAAAGGTAATTGTATTCCTGAGAACAACTGGAATAAATTAACAGTCGTGGAACATAGGAACAACATGTGTGATGTATTCTTTTAGGAATATTAGTCTGGCAAAAGCATTCTTGGGAAAATAGGAGATGAGCTGGAGACACAGCTTAATCGATAATTGCCAACCCAGCAAGTGAAAATGTGGATTAGGTAGTAATGAGAATAGAAAGGAAGGGACAGATGTGAAAAGAATTATGGTACACTAGCTTTGGAGGGGCCTTAGAAAGCCAGAATTTTCAAATCTCTCCAGGAAATTCTGAAACACAGCCATCCACGGGAACTTTGAGACTAGAATACGTATTGGCTCTGTAAAGTGACATTATTGAGACATGAGCCCTGGATGGGGAAATCTGTGGTCAAAGGGAACCAAATTGAGACTAAAGAAAATGGAAAGTTACCATAATAAAATTGTGGGTTTAATTATTTTAAGACAGAGCACTTAAACGAAATAAAAATTTGAAGTAATAAATCCAAAGGAAATGCAATGAAATTAACAACTTTGTATTGACTGAAAATGGAGCCAGAGATTTGAATTTTATTGTTCAATATTGTTTAGGCCAAAATATTGCCATATCTTGATTAAATAATAATGTCTTTTAAGTTTCGGGGTCTTTTTTTTTTTTTGTATTTTGAGAACACTATCAGTGGATAAAAATATGTGTGGTATGATACAAGCTCTATCTACTCCTATTCCCTTTCTTCATCTCCCTCATTATCCTGAGCTGTTTATACTTCTCTTGCATATTTCCTAAGGAGTGAATCAAACAGCTATTCAAAAGACCTTCCAGTTATACACTTCATTCTCTGTAATTTCCACCTCATGAGCCTCTATAGCTCAGCATAGAGAAATGCCTTTGTCAAACAAAATGGAGTAAAGTCACCCTGCCATAGTCAAAAGAAAAACATAATTACATTTTTCTTTCTCTCCTTTCTCCTTTTTTCTTTCTTTCTTTCTTTCTTTCTTTCTTTCTTTCTTTCTTTCTTTCTTCTTTCTTTCTTTCTGTTTCTTTTTCCTTGAGTGTCTCATAGAGCTCAAATAATTACTAATAGTGAATATATTTCTAAGAGAAGAAAGTTTAGCTAATCCAGAAAGTAAATATACAAGCAATGACATTAAATGAGAGCTACTTAATAAAGCACTTGTTTTGTCAAGGCGATCAATAAATAGTAGCCTCCTCCCTTACCCAACTCCATCCACTATTTGTGGAGAATAAGAAATGGAAAAAAAATTGTCACAATTAAAAATAAAGTTCATTTGTGTTTTGCTGCCAGTCTCAGTTACCTCCCCAGGCAACCATCAGTTTCTATTGGGCCCTGTTGGGTTATGAAGTGTTTTCCAAAAGGGGTGCAGAGAGGTTACAAAGTAGCTTTCAGGAGTATTTTTTGCTTATTGTGGGTGGAAAGAGAGAGTAGGCAAAGAACTCTGGGAACAAAATTGTCTCTCCCACTACTTCTAATAATTAAAGACTCATAGTACTTAATGAGCTGTTCTTTTAAAGAGCAAAGGTCTGATGGGGTTAAGCCTCATTTGCACCTGAATGTCATTAAACAAATAATTGATTTTAGCTAAAATTCAACACGGAAATTTTGTAGTAAGGGAAGGAGATATGAAGAACCTCTTTTTGGAGTAGGGGAAGTGGAAGACTCCTTTAACTAGAGGCTCTGAGGGCAGTAAGTATCAGAAACCAGGGGAAGAGATGGCAAGTGGCAGCAGGATTCCAGAAGAAAAAGAGGTAATAGCCAAGTTCAATGCTGACACTTTAATTGGAAGTCAGAGAGCAATGAATGTGTGTCACCCATATTCCAGCAAGATTTTCAAATGACTACATTCAGACATCTAGACTCATAATAATAGTTTCTCTTATTTCCATTCAACAATTGTAAAACTTACAACAATTTTGCAAGACAGATATTATATCACCATTTCTCAACTCAGGAAACTTGAACACAGAGAAATTATATAGCTTTCTCAAGGTCACACTGAAGCTCGTAAATATAAGGGCAGAATTTGACCATAAATTTTCTTGAGTGAAAAGTGTGCCTTGTTTCCAAGGAAGGCTTGAACACTTGCCAGATTACAAATCTCACCTTCTTTCTAGTGGATTCAATCTTTTCAGGCTAGAGCTTAACAAATATTTTAGTTCAGTTCAATGTCCTTCTGATCAAGCTCTACCTTCTCAAAGGCGTGGGTCAAAGAATGGAAAGAAGTCAAACTGTGGCTTCAGGCACCCTGGAATCCACAACTCAGCTCTGCCACTTACATGCTATGTGGTTGTTAGCATATTTCTTCTTCTGTAATTGATCATACCCAGCTTACAGTACTGTTGGTGTTCATTTAAGTTCCCTATTGCTGCATAGCAATCATCTCATAATCTTGTGGCTTAAATTTTTTATACATATTTGGCCTGTAATTCTTTAAGCTGATCAAAATCTTGTAGGGATAACTCATCTCTGCTTCACACAGTGTCAGCTGGGGTAGCTTGAAGGCTGGGAGCAGGATCATGTAAAGGCTCAGTTACTCACAAGTCTTGCAATTGATTCTGGGTGCTGTCTGATACATTAGCTGATGCCATCAGCAAGAATATCTACACACGGCCTCTGCCTGTGATTTGGCCTTCCTCATAGCATGGGATTACAAAACTCACCATTCCAAGAGAAAGAAGTTAGATGGAAGCTCCAATTCTTTTCATTCTCTGGCCTCAGAAGCCACACAGCATCACTTTTGCAGCATTTTACTCTCCCATGTAGTCACTAAAGTCTACTCAAGTTCCAGGGGATGGGATATGCATTCCATTAATAGGCAAATGGCAGAATCCTGGAAGAGCATTTGGGACCAGAAATATTGTGGAGACTGTTCTTCGAAACTAAAATCTGCCACAATCCACTTTTGGCCACACTGATTCACATCTTTGTATGCAAAATAAACTCACTTTCTCTGCCATGATCCCTCTATCAGGTTCGTCAGGATTGAGCTTAAGATCCAGGATCTTGACATCTAAATCAGATGAAGATCTTTGGGTGTGGTTTCTTGGGTTTAGCCTTGAATGCCACTCCTCTTGATCTACAGATGTGTGAACTAAAGAGATGATTCTTCTATTCCACACACACTTGATATCCAACAATGATGTGATATATGGAAGAAGACCATTAAATGTATGCACATTCAAATGGGAAAAATAGATAGAACAGAGCTATCACTGGTTTATTCTGAAATAAAACCAGAAATGGTTACCAGTTCCTTGACCAGGGCTCAGTCTTACCACCTAAGAGGTCTCCAGAGCTCTTTGCTCTGTCTTTGGGCTCTTTCAAACTACCTTCACTACCTTATCTTTTCTATTCCATAAAATGTAGATCATCTTTGCAGTTGGGTGATTTTCTTAATCTGCTTCCTGGCCACAGATTTTTGGGGATACAAATGCCTCTTAATTTTGTACTGTCTTCTATCCTTTTTAGTAGAAGAAAACAAAATTCCTTTAAATAATTTGTGGGTTTCTTATGAATCACTTTATAACCCACCCCATTATACAAAAGTAATATGTCTAAATCTTACTGAGATAAGTCTTTTTTTCTATCTTGGGTTCCCTTTAAAGACATCTACCTTAATATTCTTAGAAACCCCATTGTTTTATGGAAGGAGTCTATAAGGCACTTCTTAAGATCCTTAGAGTTACTTTTATTTATTTGAAGTGGTCTATAAGGCACTATCTAAAAATTTTATGAGACTTTCACAAATGATTTTATATTTAGACCATGTTTTCCTGACAGCACCCTGGATTTGATCTCTGCTCAGAAGCCACATCTTAATTTTAGTATCATTTGCCATCTGGAGAGGCTGGGAATGAGAAACAGTTTTCTTTTCCAACCCAGCAAGTCCTGGAGACTTTATATATAACAGTTCTTTCTTTAGCTCATCTCTTTTCCTTACATTCTACTACAGGCGGTTAGAAACAGACAGGTGGCAAAGTATTCTCAACCCTCTTTCTGCAAATCTTCTTAGCTAGAAAATAGGTATGTTTCTTATTTTCCACCTTACTGCAGGAGACATTGTTGCTAAACTTTCTATCACTATATAACAAGAGTCCCCTTTCCTCCAGCTTCTCCAGCTTCTAATGCCATTTTCCTTTCTTTCTTTTGAGTCCTTACCAACAGTCTTTCCAGGTCAATGAGGCTTCCTTTATTGGTCTCTTTGACCTCTTTAGGATTTTACTAACACTTTTAAGGATGTTTCTTATTTCTGCCTGCCTCCTGGTCTTAAAGCTGCTACCACATATATTAAGTTTAATTTTGGCCACACTTTACTGCCTGAAATTAAAATGTGTTCCAGCTATGTACTCCTGTCTATAAAAGCACCATAAAATTTAATGGCCTAAAAGACTGATATTTATTTTGCTCAAAAAACTGCAGTTTGAGGAAGACTCTGTGACTTGTTCATCTCTGCTCAACTCAGCCTTAGTGGGGGCATCTCAAAGACTAAGGATTGAATTAAACATTTTGCTCTGCTCCATGATGGGTTTGGTAGCTCAGCTGGTAGACCTAAAACCTGTGGATGACTCTCAGACTGGATCCTAGAATCATCTGAGGGCTTTTTTTTTTTTTTTCCAGAGAGAGAGAGCATGCAGAAGCAGGGGGAACAGCTGGCAGAGTAAGAAGCAGGCTCTCCCCTGAGCAAGAAGCCCAATACAGGACTCAATCCCAGGAAGCTGAGATCACCACCTGAGCCTCAGGCAGATGTTTAACTGACTGAGCCACCCAGGCATCCCTGAGGGCTTCTTAATTCACATGTCTGGCGGTTGATACTGGCTATTAGCTGTTTTACTGGGGCTGTTGGCCAGAACACCTATGCGTGATCTTTCCATGTGTCCTAAGCTTCCACCATGTGGCTGAATTCCCAGAGTGAAAATTTTGAGAAAAATAGTGAGCCAGAAAGAATATGTATTGCCTTTCATGACTTGGCCTCAAATATCATGAATGACACTTCTGCTGCTGTTTTTTCATTGGGATAGTGACGTAGGCTCTAAGTTCAAGTGACAGAAAAATAGATTCCATAGATGTGACAATGACAAGTTTCTGGAAGGGCACGTGAGCCAAAAATTATCCCACTAGTTTTGGAAAATAAAGTCTGCCTCCGAAGAGTTAAGATAATTTACACATACACCAAAAAAATAAATGTGCAACACATGTCAGTTCCTGTCTCAAGGAAAATACACATTTCTCTTCTATCTTCACTCAAAATATGGCCTTAACATGGCATATACTCATGATTTTTAAAGATAACTTGGATTGAATGTAAAATCTGTTTAGTATGCATCTGTGTACATATATCTTTTAATATGGAAAGAACCCATTAAAGTCTTAAAATATCAATGACCGGGAAAAACATGAATTAAAATTATTACTATAGTCTGCATCATTGAGTACACTATTTAAAAAATATATATTTTTGGAAAAGGAACCTATCTCCTACAGTGCTGAAAGTAAATTTTACAGATGTTTCCTACGGAGAAATTAGCAGAAGGAGAAAGGAGCTCTAGTAAAACAAAAGTTAAATTTTATATCATTTTATGGTCAATCAATTTGCACTGTATATTCTTAAGCAGACACATATTGTCTCTTTGTTCCATCTTGCCCCTAAATAAGCTCTTGTAACTGAAAACAAAATCAATTTGCAGTAATTCGGCATTCCTATTTCATTAGAGTGACATGAAAGAAGGTATATTATGATAGTTCCAAAAGCCACTGGAGACTGGGTCAACCTGCTCCTAGAGTTGTTTTTTTTCTCAAATTTCAATAAACAAGCTCTGGTTTCATGAATCTAGCCTCAAAGACTTTAAGCTATATTTATGTGGATCATGATTCAGAAGTGACCAAGCGATGCCAAGGAAGAATTAATGAATCAAAACCCTTTTCCTCTTCTATACCAATTCTCACCACTGTAATTCCCAATATCCATTTCTACTTGAGTAACAAGAGGTAGGAAATGAAGGAATACACACAATCAGGAAGAAGAAGAAGAAAAGTGGAAGCAATAAAGAGGAGCGTAAGTGTCACATTCTGAACCATGTCAGGCACCTGCCAATCCAACCCCCACTATTACAGAGGAGAGAGAGAGAAAAAAAAAGAAAACTGTCAGAAATAAGGTAGAGGTGTCAAAAGTATATATAATTACCCACATTCATTTAGAATAATAATCAATGGTTTTGTTCTAGAATTCTGTAAAAATTGCAAATTTATAGAGAATGAATACTAAAGACCCAAGTAATATAGATACCATACAGAATATTATGTTCATCATTATGATGAAATTGAATATCAGAGGTACAATTCTGGACATGTTTTCACTGTAGACAAGTATCCCATTCCTCAAAAGCTGGTATCATTCACTATCTTCCATCATTTGTTTACACCAACCCCTCAGCATGAACAAATGATCATGAAGCTCTTGTGAACTTTCTCTCATTTCTTGTCCTCCAGTCACTCTTCATATTACAAACACATTTTAATCAATTGAACATGTCCAAAATTTTACATTAGGTATTTATTCCATTGCACTTGACCTAATTTAGTCTTAAGAATCTGAGTCCATAGAATGATAAGCTTTTAGATAAATAATTGGAAAAAATATATAATACATTAAAAACTTTAAAAATAAAGAGACGTCTGCTTCCATCGGTACTGTATTGTCCTCCTGCCATAAACGGTTAAAAATCTCAAATAGAGGAAGGAGTTAAGATGGCAGAGTAGTAGGGGGACCCTGGGCTTGCCTCATCCCTCAAACACAACTAGATCAACACCAAATTATTTTGAACAATTGGGAAGTTGATCAGAGGATTAAGAAAACAATCTGCATAATCAGAGGGAAGAGAACGTGACAGATGTGAGGCTCAGAGCTGTCTACTGGGGGAGAGAAAATCCACAAGGCCATAAAGGGGAGGGAGCCCTTTTCACAGACAGAAGCCAGAGAGAAAGCAGAAAGGCAGGATAGAGAGTGGAACATGGGTTTTACACAATATGCTGTGGTGAGGGGATCCCCTCAAGTCATACTAGAAGAGCTCTCTCTTCATTTGGAAGGGGTATTTTGCCTCTCCAAAGACAAAGATCTTACCAGGAGCAATTGAGAGCTGTTCAGCAGCAGGGGACAGAGGTGCTCACAGAGTGCAGGTAACCTGGTTGCAGTTTTTTTGCTGTGAGTCACAATAGAATCCTTTTCTGGGACAGAACAGTGCCATACCAGGAGGCTCTCCTCTGGGGGAGGGGAGTGGGTCTGTACCTTATAGGGGCCCTTGAAGATTTGGAGTTTTGAATCCTAGTCATGGGCCAGAGATAAAACACAGGAGAGCTATGGTGCTGGTATGTTGATGGCCTATACACAGACAGGTTGAGGACAGGAATCTGACTAAAGCCTGGGTCACAGGAGTGGATTTTTCACCTTTCTGTGAAGGCCTCCTGAGCAGCAGCAGTTGTGAGTTCTCCTCCTCAGGGATGAGAAAGCAGGGTGAGGCCTTCTTCCACCCTCCCCTCCAGCAGCATGGTTAGAATTCAGAAAGCCACCAGTGGAGGCTGGTGTCACTTACACCAAACCCCACACCCCTCTGCTCTGCAGGAGAATCCTTACTAGGCCAGTCCAGCCAGCCTCTCCTTCAGAAGACCAACAGAGGGCCCCCCTGCCCCATTCCCCAACATCTACCAAGTCTGCTGATGATGCTCCAAAGTGTCATCTTCAGATCTGGTGGAAACAAGAACAGGCTTGCTTGCTTACTTTTTAATTTTTATTTTCTTTTCATTTTTTTCTTCTTTTTTTTCCTTTTTTCCCCCTTGCTATCAGATTTATAGTTTTATAGGTTGGTTTGTTTGTTTGTTTGTTTACTTTTCTCCTTTTTTGGATCAGACTTCTTTTTTTTCTTTCTTTTTCTTTTCTTTTTTCCTTCTTTCTTTTTTATCCTTTGGAATCAGGCTTAGATTTTTGTTTGTCTGCTTGTTTGCTTTTTGTCCTTTTTCTTTTCTCTTTTCTTGGATCAGGATATTTTTTGTTTTTTAATCAGGCCTAACAAACAAATCAAAGCATACCTAGTTAAGGTCCAAACACTGCCCCCTACAAGCAGGGAGGAACTCTGCAGAGGACTGACCTGTGGAAAGAGCAGCCAAAACACAGCAGCAGAGGGTACACAGCATAGAGCAGAAATACTTCCTGAAGCACCAGGCCCTGGACACTGTAGGACACCTTGTTAATATAGTATTACTCTCAGGAGCAGGAAACATAACATGTTTTCATGATATGAAAAAGACAAAAACCTAGGGGAAATGACAGGATGGATGAATTCTCCCAAAAGAAAAATCAAGAAGAAATCACAGCCATGTATAAGCAATATATCTGAAGAAGAATTTGAAATAACAGACCTAAGAGTACTAGCTGGGCTTGAAAGAACCATAGAAGACACCAGGGAAACCTGGCTGGAGAGATAAAAAACAAAACAAAACAAAACAAAACAAAGAAACAAACAAACAAAAAATCAAATAAAAGACAACCTAAAAATTCACCAGACAGAACAAAAAAATGCTATAAGTGAGATGCAAAACTGACTAGATGTAATCATGATGAGGATGGAAGAATCAGAGGATTGAATAGGTGATATAGAAGATAAAATTATGGAAAATAATGAAGCTGAAAATAAGAGAGAATAAAAGCTATTAGATCAGAAATATAGAATTAGGGAACTCAATAATTCCACAAAGTACAGTTATATCTGTATCATAGGAGTCCCAAAGAAGAATGGGAAAAGGGGGCAGAAATTTTATTTGAACAAATTATTGCTAAGAAGTTACATAATCTGGGGAAGGAAACAGGAATTTAAGTCCAAGAGGCCCAGAGAATTCCCCCCACAATCAACAGAACAGGTCAACAGGTCAACACCAAGACATATCATAGTGAAACTTGAAAAATACAAAGATAAAGAGAGAATTCTGACAGAAGTTAGGGACAAAAAGTTTTTAACCTACAAGGGTAGACACACAAGGTTATAAGTAGACCTGACCACAAGAACTTGACAGGCCAGAAAACAGTGACATGATATACTCAACAGGCTAAATGGGAAAAATATGCAGCCAAGAATATTTTATCCAGAAGACTGTCATTCAGAATAGGAGAGATAAAGAGTTTCCATGACAAGCAAAAACTAAAGGAGTTCATGAACACCAAACCAGCTCTGAAAGAAATACTAATGGGGACACTCTGAGCAGGAAAGAAAGACCAAAAGCAACAAAGACCAGAAAGGAGACAATCAACAAGAATAGTGACTTTGGGGGAGGAGCAAGTTGGTGGAGGAATAGATCTAAGTATCATTGGGTACCAGGAGTTCAGCTAGATAGTCATCAAACCATTCTGAACACCTGCAAACTCAACAAGAGAAGGAAGAGAAGAAGAGCAGCAATTCTAGGAACAGAAAAATGACACTTTCTGGAAGTTAGGATGTGCAGAAAAGTGAATCCAAGGTGATATAGGGGAAGACAGACCACAGAGAGAGGGGTTGGCTCCCAGCAAGAAAGAGCAGTGGAATGCAAAATCAGAACTTTTAGAAGTCTGCTCCACTGAGGGATGTCACTTTGGAGGCCAAGTGGAAGGGTAGAGCCCTTGTGGAGACAGTGTGGTCTCAGTACCCACAGGGTTACAAAAAGACCAGGGGTGTCTTGAGTGTGGCAGAGCTCCCAGGTATTGGAGCAGGGAAGCTGGCTACAGAGATGGAGCTGAGGTGGGGGCTCTCAGCTCGGAATTACCTTAAACTATGGTCCAAGGCACAGTCGGGACAGTGCTCTTTGAGCAGGGACCCAACAAGCAGCAGATCTGGGGAGACCCTCTCCTTCCTCATCCTGAAGGAGCAGCACGGGAGGGTGCTGCAGGTATCTGCTGGCTTTAGAGACTCCAAACGGGGCTGTGCACCAGATATAGAGACACTTGGTCACAGGCTGGGTAAGCACAGAGTGTGGTAGGAAACCAGGAACACAGGAGGGATTGACGGCTTTTCTCTGAGGGTGCACTGAGGAGTGGAGCCCCTGAGCTCTCTGCTCCTCCAGGCCAGAGATTGGGAGGCTGTCATTTTAATTCCCATCCTCCAAAGTTCTATAGAAAGTATTCAGGGAACAAAAGCTACTGAGAGCAAAACTGAGCAGATTGCTTTGCCTGGCCCCTGGCAAGGGTGGTGCTGTTATGTCAGGGGCAAAAACATTTGGGAATCATGGCGACAGTCCCCTCCCCCAGAAGATTAGCAAGAATTCCAGCCAAGACCAAGTTCATCAATCAATGAGAACTGCAGAACTCGAGAGCTAGGGGAATGCAACACATAGAATTCATGGCACTTTTCCTGTGATTCTTTACTCTTTCAGTCTTAAATTTTGTAATTTTATTTTTTCCTTATTCTATTTTTAAAAATTTTTCTGCTTTCCTATTTTAACATTTTCCAACTATTTTTAATATATTAATGCCTTTTTAAAAGTATTTTAAAATTTTCATTGTTATATTCTATCCCTTCAATGCATACATTTTTTTGTATACATATAGGTATTTCTTTCTTTGGAATTTAGGGATACAATTTCTTCTAACTGATCAAAATATACCCTAAATCTAACACACAGCTCTGTTCTAGTCTCCAGCCTGATCACATTCTTTCTTTTTATTTTTTTCTTTTTTCAAACAACCTCTTATCTTCCCAATTCCTTTTTTAGCATCTTTTTAAAATTTTCATCTTTACAGTCATATTCCATGCCATTATTGTGTTTAAACTTATTTTTTTATAAGTTTTTATTTCTTTAAAATTTTGGGAGGCTCCTTCTTCTAACAGACCAAAATAGACCCAAAGTCAAGTGTGTGGCTCTGTTCAATTCTCCCCCCAGTTTTGGGTCTCTTCCAATTTGGTTAGCATATATTTTTCTAGAGTTGTTGCTACCCTTTTAGTATTTTGTTCTCTCATTCATCTATTCTTATCTGGAAAAATGACAAGGTTGAAACTTCACCTCAAAAAAAAAAAAAAAACAGAAGGCAGTACCAACATCTGGGGACCTAATCAATATGGACATTAGTAAGATGTCAGAACTAGAGTTCAGAATGATGATTATCAAGGTGCTAGTTGGACTCAAAAAAAGCATGGAAGACACTAGAGAATCCCTTTCTGGAGAAATAAAAGAACTAAAATCTAACCGAGTTGAAATCTAAAAGCTATTAATGAAGTGTAATAAAAAATGGAGGCTCCGACTGCTAGGATAAATGAGGCAGAAGAGAGAATTAGTGATATAGAAGACCAAATGATAGAGAATAAAGAAGCTGAGAAAAAGAGAGATAAACAACTACTGGACCACAAGGCGAGAATTTGAGAGATAAGTGATACCATAAGATGAAACAATATAGAATAATTGGGACTCTAAAAGAAGAAGAAAGAGAGAGAGGGACAGAAGGTATATTGGAGTGAATTATAGCAGAGAATTTCCCTAATATGATGAAGGGAACAAGCCTCAAAATCTAAGAGGCAGAGAGAATCCCCTCAAAATCAATAAAAACAGGTCCACACCCCAACATCTAATGGTAAAACTTGGAAGTCTCAGTGACAAAGAGAAAATCCTGAAAGCAGTTTGGGACAAGAAGTATGTAACATACAATGGTAGAAATATTAGATTGGTAGCAGACCTATCCACAGAGACCTGGCCAGAAAGGACTGGCATGATATATTCAGAGTACTTAATGAGAAAAATATGGAGAATACTATATCCAGCTAGGCTGTAACTGAAAATAGAAGGAGAGATAAAAAGCTTCTAGGACAAACAAAAACTAGAAGAATTTGCAACACCAAACCAGCCCTACAGGAAATATTGAAAAGGGTCCTCTAAGCAAAGAGAGAACCTAAAAGTAACAAACCAGAAAGGAACAGAAACAATATAAAGTAACAGTCAACTTATAGGCAATACAATGGCACTAAATTCATATCTTTCAATTGTTACCCTGAATGTAAATGGGCTAAATGCCCCAATCAAAAGACACAGCGTATAAGAATGGGTAAAAAAAAACAAGATCCATCTATTATGCTTAGCGAAATAAGTCAATCAGAGAAAGACAACTATCATATGTTCCCCTGATATGAGGAAGTGGAGATGCAAAGGGGGGCGGAGTTGGGGGGTAGGAAAAGAATAAATGAAACAAGATGGGATTGGGAGGGAGACAAACCATAAGAGACTCTTTATGTCACAAAATAAACTGAGGGGAGCCATGGGGAGGGGGTAGGGAGAGAGTGGTGGGGTTATGGACATTGGGGAGGGTATGTGCTATGGTGAGTGCTGTGAAGTGTGTAAACCTGGCGATTCACAGACCTGTACCCCTGGGGCTAACAATACATTATATGTTTATTAAAAATTTAAAGAATTAAAAAACAAAACAAGACCCATCAATATACTATCTACAAGAAACTCATTTTAGACCCAAAGACATCTCCAGATTTAAAGTGAGGGGGTGGAAAACATTTTGCCATGCTAATGGACAGCAAAAGAAAGCTGGGGTGGCAATTCCTATATCATATCAATTAGATTTTAAGCCAAAGACTATAATAAGAGATGAGGAAGGACACTAGATCATACTCAAGGGTCTGTCCAACAAGAAGATATAACAATTTTAAATATCTATGCCCCTAACATGGGAGTAACCAATTATATAAACCAATTAATAACAAAATCAAAGAAACACATAAATAATAATAGTAGGGGACTTTAACACCCCCCCCCCACTGAAATGGACAGATCATCTAAGAAAAGATTAACAAGAAAATAAAGGTTTAAAATGACAAACTGGACCAGATGGACAGATATATTCAGAACATTCCATCCCAAAGCAACAGAATATACATTCTTCTCTAGTGCAACTGGACCATTCTCCAGAATAGATCACATCCTGGGTCACAAATTAGGTCTTAATAGGTACCAAAAGATGGGATCATTCCCTGCATATTTCCAGACGACAATGCTTTGAAACTAGAACTCAACCACAAGAGGAAAGTTGGAAAGAACTCAAAAACATGGAGGCTAAAGACCATCCTACTAAAGAATGAATGGGTCAACCAAGAAATTAAAGAATAATTCTTAAAAACTCATGGAAACATATGAAAATGAAAACAGAAGTTTTCAAAACCTGTGGGACACAGCAAGGGCAGTCCGGAGAGGAAAGTATATAGCAATACAAGCCTTTCCCAAGAAACAAGAAAGTTGCAGCCAAGAATACTTTATCCAGTTAGATTATCATTGAAAATAGAAGGAGAGATAAAAAGCTTCCAGGACAAACAAAAACTGAAAGAATTTGTAAACACCAAACCAGCTCTACAGGAAATATTGAAAGGGGTCCTCTAAGCAAAGAGAGACACTAAAAGTATTATCAGAAAGGAACAGAGACAATATACAGTAACAATCACCTTACAGGCAATACAATGGCACTAAATTCATATCTCTCAATAGTTACCCTGAACTTAAATGGGCTAAATGCCCCAATCAAAAGACACAGGGTTTCAGAATGGATAAAAAAAAAAAAAAAACCACCAATATGCTACCTACATGAAACTCATTTTAGACCCGAAGACACCTCCAAATTGAAAGTGAGGGGGTGGAAAACAATTTATCATACTAATGGACATCAGAAGAAAGCTGGGGTGGCAATCCTTATATCAGATCAATTAGATTTTAAGCCAAAGACTATAATAAGAGATGAAGAAGGACACAATATCATACTCAAAGGGTCTGTCCAACAAGAAGATCTAACAATTTTAAATATCTATGCCCCTAACATGGGAGCAGCCAACTATATAAACCAATTAATAACAAAATCAAAGAAACACATTGACAATAATACAATAATAGTAGAAGACTTTAACACGCCCCTCACTGAAATGGACGGATCATCCAAGCAAAAGATCAACAAGGAAATAAAGGTCTTAAATGACACACTGGAGCAGATGGACAACACAGATATATTCAGAACATTCCATCCCAAAGCAACAGAATACACATTCTTCTCTAGTGCCCATGGAACATTCTCCAGAATAGATCACATCCTGGGTCATAAATCAGGCCTCAACTGGTATCAAAAGACTTGGATCATTCCCTGCATATTTTCAGACCACAATGTTCTGAAGCTAGAACTCAATCACAAGAGGAAATTTGGAAAGAGCACAAATACATGGAGACTCAACAGCATCCTTCTAAAGAATGAATGGATCAACCAGGAAATTAAAGAAGAATTGAAAAAAATTATGGAAACAAATGATAATGAAAACAAAATGGTCCAAAATCTGTGGGACACAGCAAAGGCAGTCCTGAGAGGAAAATATATAGCGATACAAGCCTTTCTCAAAAATGAAGAAAGGTCTCAAATTCACAACCTAACCCTACACCTAAAGGAGCTCGAGAAAGAACAACAAAGAAAGCCTATACACAGCAGGAGAAGAGAAATAATAAAGATCCAAGCAGAAATCAATGAAATAGAAACTAGAAAAACAATAGGACAAATCAACAAAACTATGAGATGGTTCTTTGAAAGAATCAATAAGATTGATAAACCCCTGGCCAGACTTATCCAAAAGAAAAGAGAAAGGACCCAAATAAATAAAATCATGAATGAAAGAGGAGAGATCACAACCAACACCAAAGAAATACAAACAATCATAAGAACATATTATGAACAACTCTATGCCAACAAATTCGACAATCTGGAAGAAATGGATGCTTTCCTAGAGACATATAAACTGCCAAAACTGAACCAGGAAGAAATAGAAAACCTGAACAGGCCCATAACCAGTAAAGAGATTGAAACAGTCATCAAAAATCTCCAAACAAACAAAAGCCCAGGGCCATATGGCTTCCCAGGGGAATTCTACCAAACATTTAAAGAAGAATTAATTCCTATTCTCCCAAAACTGTTCCAAAAAATAGAAATGGAAGGAAAACTTCCAAACTCATTTTATGAGGCCAGCATCACCTTAACACCCAAACCAGGATGGTTTTGGTGGGACAAGGATCCCATCAAAAAAGAGAATGACAGACCAATATCCTTGATGAACACAGATGCGAAAATTCTCACCAAAATACTAGCCAATAGGATCCAACAGTACATTAAAAGGATTATTCACCACGACTAAGTGGGATTTATTCCAGGGCAGCAAGGTTGGTTCAACATTCACAAATCAATCAATGTGATACAGTACATTAACAAAAGAAAGAACAAGAACCATATGATACTCTCAATAGATGTTGAAAAAGCATTTGACAAAGTGCAACATCCCTTCCTAATCAAAACTCTTCAAAGTGTAGGGATAGAAGGCACATACCTCAATATTATCAAAGCCATCTATGAAAAACCCACTGCAAGTATCATTCTCAATGGAGAAAAACTGAGAGCTTTTCCGTTAAGGTCAGGAACACGGCAGGGATGTCCGCTATCACCACTGCTATTCAACATAGTACTAGAAGTCCTAGCCTCAGCAATCAGACAACAAAAAGAAATTAAAGGCATCCAAATCGGCAAAGAAGAAGTCAAACTATCGCTCTTTGCAGATGATATGATACTATATGTGGAAAACCCAAAAGGCTCCACTCCAAAACTGCTAGAGCTTGTACAGGAATTCAGTAAAGTGTCAGGATATAAAATCAATGCACAGAAATCAGTTGCATTTCTTTACACCAGCAACAAGACAGAAGAAAGAGAAATTAAGGAGTCAATCCCATTTACAATTACACCCAAAACCATAAGATACCTAGGAATAAACCTAACCAAAGAGGCAAAGAATCTATACTCAGAAAACTATAAAGTACTCATGAAAGGACTTGAGGAAGACACAAGGAAATGGAAAAATGGCCATGCATGCTCATGGATTGGAAGAATAAATATTGTGAAAATGTCTATGTTACCTAAAGCTATCTACACATTTAATGCAATGCCTATCAAAATCCCATCCAATTTTTTCAAAGAAATGGAACAAATAATCCTGAAATATATATGGGACCAGAAAAGACCTCAAATAGCCAAAGGAATATTGAAAAAGAAAGCCAAAGTGGGTGGCATCACAATTCCAGACTTCAAGCTCTATTACAAAGCTGTCATCATCAAGACAGTATGGTACTGGCACAAAAACAGACAGATAGGTCAATGGAACAGAATAGAGAGCCCAGAAATAGACCCTCAACTCCATGGTCAACTAATCTTCGACAAAGCAGGAAAGAATATCCAATGGAAAAAAGACAGCCTCTTCAACAAATGGTGTTGGGAAAATTGGACAGCCGCATGCAGAAAAATGAAATTGGACCATTTTCTTACACCACACATGAAAATAGACTCAAAATGGATGAAGGACCTCAACGTGAGAAAGGAATCCATCAAAATCCTTGAGGAGAACACAGGCAGCAACCTCTTTGACCTCAACTGCAGCAACTTCTTCCTAAGAACAATGCCAAAGACAAGGGAAGCAAGGGAAAAAATGAACTATTGGGACTTCATCAAGATCAAAAGCTTTTGCACAGCAAAGGAAACAGTCAACAAAACCAAAAGACAACTGACTGAATGGGAGAAGATATTTGCAAATGACATATCAGATAAAGGGCTAGTATCCAAAATCTGTAAAGAGCTTAGCAAACTCAACATCCAAAGAACAAATAATCCAATCAAGAAATGGGCAGAGGACATGAAAAGACATTTCTGCAAAGAAGACATCCAGATGGCCAGCAGACACATGAAAAAGTGCTCCACATCACTGGGCATCAGGGAAATACAAATCAAAACCACAAGGAGATACCACCTCACACCAGTCAGAATGGCTAAAATGAACAAGTCAGGAAATGAGAGATGCTGGCAAGGATATGGAGAAAGGGGAACCCTCCTACACTGTTAATGGGAATGCAAGCTGGTGCAACCACTCTGAAAAACAGCATTGGAGGTTCCTCAAAAAATTGAAAATAGAGCTACCTTATGACCCAGCAATTGCACTACTGGGTGTTTACCCTAAAGATACAAATGTAGTGATCCGAAGGGGAACGTGTACCCAAATGTTTATAGCAGCAATGTCAACAATAGCCAAGTTATGGAAAGAACCTAGATGTCCATCAACAGATGAATGGATAAAGAAGAAGTGGCATATATATACAATGGAATACTATGCAGCCATCAAAAGAAATGAAATCCTACCATTTGTGACGACATGGATGGAACTAGAGGGTATTATGCTTAGCGAAATAGGTCAATTGGAGAAAGACAACTATCATATGATCTCCCTGATATGAGGAAGTGGAGATGCAATGGGGGTGGGGGTTAAGGGGGTAGGAAAAGAAAAAATGAAACAAGATGGGATCGGGAGGGAGACAAACCAAAAGAGACTCTTAATGTCATAAAACAAACTGAGGGGGGTGGGTGGAGAGGGGTTGGGATAGGGTGGTGGGGTTACATTATATGTTTAAATAAAAATTAAAAAAAAAAAAAGAAACAAGAAAGTTCTCAAGTACACAACCTAACCCTACACCTAAAGGACCTGGAGAAAGAACAGCAAAGAAAGCCTAAACCTAGCAGAAGAAGAGAGATAATGAAGATCAGAGCAGAAATCAATAAAATAGAAACCAAAAGAACAGTAGAACAAATCAATGAAACTAGGAGCTGGTTCTTTGAAAGAATAAGATTCATAAACCCTGGGCCAGACTTACCAAAAAGAGAAGAGAAAGGACCTAAATAAATAAAATCATGAATGAAAGAGGAGAGATCACAACTAACACCAAAGAAATACAATTATAAGAACATATTATGAGCAACTATACACCAGCAAATCTGACAAACTGGAAGAAATGGATGCATTCCTAGAGACATAAAAACTACCTAAACTGAACTAGGAAGAAAGAGAAAACTTGAACAGACCCATAACCAGTAAGGAGATTGAAGCAGTCATCAAAAACCTCCCAAAAAATAAGAGCCCAGGGCCAGTTAGCTTCCCAGGGGAATTTTACCAAACATTTTTTAAAAGACTTTATTTATTTATTTAACAGACAGAGAGAGAGAGAGCACAAGTAGGCAGAGAGGCAGGCAGAGAGAGGGGGAAGCAAGCTCCCCGCTGAGCAGAGAGCCTGATGTGGGGCTCAATCCCAGGACCCTGAGATCATGACCTGAGCTGAAGGCAGAGGCTTAACCCACTGAGCCACCCAGTCATCCCTCTACCAAACATTTAAAGAAGAATTAATACCTACTCTCCTGAAACAGTTACAAAAAATAAAAATGGAAGGAAAACTTCCAAACTCATTTTATGAGGCCAGCATTACCTTGATTCTAAAACCAGACAAAGAACCCATCAAATGAGGAATTACAGACCTATATCCTTGATGAACATGGATGAAAAAATTCTCACCAAAACACTAGCCTATAGTATCCAATAGTACATCAAAAGGATTATTCACCACAACCAAGTAAGATTTATTCCTGGGCTTCAAAGTTTGTTTAACATCTGCAAATCAATCAATGTAATACAGTACATTAATAAAAGAAAAACAAGAACCATACGATACTCTCAATAGATGCTGAAAAAGCATTTGATACAGTACAGCATCCTTTCTTAATTAAAACTCTTCACAGTGTAAGGATAGAGGGTACGTACTTCAATATCATAAAGCCATCTATGAAAAACCCACAGCCCACAGTGAATATCCTTCTCAATGGAGAAAACCTGAGAGCTTTTCCCCTAAGGTCAGGTACACGGCAGAGCTGTCCACTATCACCACTGCTGTTCAACATAGTACTAGAAGTCCTAGCCTCAGCACAAAAAACAAAAAGAAATAAAAGTCATCTGAGTCAGCAAAGAAGAAGCCAAACTCTCACTCCTTGCAGATGATATGATACTTTATGTGGAAAAACCTAAAGACTCCACTTCAAAACTGCTAGAACTCATACAGGAATTCAGTAAAGTGTCAGGATATAAAATCAGTGCACAGAAATCAGTTGCATTTTTATACACCAACAGCAAGACTTAAGAAAGAGAAATTAAGGAGCTGATCCCATTTACAATTGCACCCAAAACCATAAGATACCTTGCAATAAGCCTAACCAAAGAGGCAAAGAAGCTGTACTCAGAAAATTATAAAGTACTCATGAAAGAAATTGAGGAAGATACTAAGAAATGAAAAAACATTCCATGCTCATGGATTAGAAAAACAAATATTGTGAACATGTCTATACTACTTAAAGCAATCTACACATTTAATGCAATCCCTATCAAAATACCATCAATTTTTTCAAAGAAATGGAATAAGTAATCTCAAAATTTATATGGTACTAGAAAAGACCCTGAATATTGAAATGGAATGTTGAAAAAGAAAACCAAAGTTGGCAGGATCACAATTCCAGATTTCAAGCTCTATTACAAAACTGTAGTCAAGACAGTATAGTACTGGCACAAAAAAAGACACATAGATCAATGAAACAGAACAGGGAGCCCAGAAATGGACCCTCAACTCTATGGTCAACTAATCTTTGACAAAGCAGGAAAGACTGTCCAATGGAAAAAAGACAGTCTCTTCAACAAATGGTGTTGGGAAAATCAGACAGTCACATGCAGAAGAATGAAACTGGACCATTTCCTTACACCACACACAAAAATAGACTCAAAATGGATGAAAAACTTCCATGTGAAACAGGAATCCATCAAAATCCTTGAGGAGAACACAGGCAGCACCTCTTTGACCTCAGCCACAGCAACTTCTTCCTAGAAACATTGCCAAAGGAAAGGGAAGCAAGGGCAAAAATGAACTATTGGGACTTCATCAAGATCAAAAGCTTTTGCACAGCAAAGGAAGCAATCAACAAAAGCAAAAGATAACCAAATGAATGGGAGAAGATATTTGGAAATGACATAACAGATAAAGGACTAGTATCCAAAATCTATAAAGAATTTATCAAACTCAACACCTAAAGAACAAAGAATCCAATCAAGAAATGTGTAGAAGATCCCATGATGAACAGACATTTCTGCAAAGAAGACGTCCAGATGGCAAACAGACACATGAAAAAGGGCTCAACATCACTCGGCATCAGGGAAATACAAATCAAAACCACAGTGAGAAACCACCTCACACCAGTCAGAATGGCTAAAATTAACAAGTCAAGAAATGACAGATGCTGGCAAAGATGTGGAGAAAGGGGAACCCTCCTACACTGTTGGTGGGAATGCAAGCTGGTGCAGCCACTCTGGAAAACAGTATGGACTTTCCTCAAAAAGTTGAAAATAGAGCCACCTTTCAACTCAGCAATTGAACTACTGGGTATTTACCCTAAAGACACAAACATAGTGTTCCAAAGGGGCATGTGCACCCAAATGTTTATAGCAGCAATGTCCACAATAGCCAAACTATGGAAAGAACCTAGATGTCCATCAACAGATGAATGGATAAAGAAGATGTGTTATATATATATACAATGGAATACTATGTAGCCATCAAAAAACCATTCTTGCCATTTGCAATGACATGGATGGAACTATAGGGTATTATGCCAAGCGAAATAAGTCAATCTGAGAAAGACAATTATCATATGATTTCTCTGATATGATATGATTTCTTTCATATGATTATCATATGAATTTGAGAGGCAGGGCAGGGCATGGGGTTAGGGAGGGAAACAATGAAACAAGATGGGACCAGGGAGGGAGATGACCCATAAGAGACTCTTAATCTCAGGAAACAAGCAGGATTGCTGGGGGATGAGGAGGGAAAGATAGGGTGGCTGGGTTATGGACATTGGGGAGAGTATGCGCTATGGTGAGTGCTGTGAATTGTATAAGACTGATGATTCACAGACCTGTACCTCTGAAGCAAATAACACATTATATGGTAATTTAAAAAAAAAAGAATAGTAACTTTCCAGGTAATACACTGGCACTCAATTCATATCTATCAGTAATTACTCTGAATATAAATGGACTCTATACTCCAATCAAAAGACATAAGGTATCAGAATGGATATAAAAACATATATAGTCAAGATTCAATATGCTGCTTATAAGAGACTCATCTTAGACCCAAGACATCTATAGATTAAAAGTGAGGAGTTGGAAAACCATCTATCATGCTAATGGACATCAAAAGAAAGCTGAAGTAACCATACTTGTATCGAACAAACTAGATTTTAAACCAAAGACTGTAATAAGAGCAGAAGAAGATCACTATATCATAGTAATGGGGTCTGTCCAACAAGAGGATGTAACAATTGTAAATATTTATGCCCCCAACTTGGGACCAACCAGATACATAAATAATTTACTAACAAACTTAAAGAAACTCATTGATAATATTACAATAATAGCAGGGTACTTTAACACCCCATGCACAACAATGGACAGATCATCTAAGCAGAAGATCAACAAGGAGACAGTGGCTTTGAATGACACACTGGACCAGATGGGCTTAACAGATACACATATTCAGAGCGTTTCATCCTAAAGTAGCAGAACACACATTCTTTTCGATTGCACATGGAACATTCTCCAGAATAGATCACATATTGGGTCACAAATTAGACCTCAACCAGTATAAAAAGATGGAGATCATACCATTCATATTTTCAGACTGCAATGCTGTGAAACTTGAAGTTAAGCACAAGAGAAAATTTGGAAAGACCACAAATACATGGAGGTTAAAGAACATCTTACTAAAAAATGAATGGGTTAACCAGGAAATTGAAGAAGAAATTTAAAAACACATAGAAGCAAATGAAAGTGAAAACAACATAAGCAAATAAAAGTGAAAAACCTTTGGAATACAGCAAAGGAAGTCCTAATAGAGAAGTACGTAGCAATATAGGCCTTCCTCAAGAAGCAAGAATAGTGTCAAGTATACAACCTAACCTTATACCTAAAGGAACTGGGAAAAGAACAGCAATAAAGCTTAAAACGAGCCAAAGAGAAATAATAAAGATTAAAGCAGAAATCAATGATATAGAAAACACGCACACACACACAGTAGAACAGAGCAAAAAAACTAGGAGCTGGTTCTTTGAAAGAATTAACAAAAGTGATAACCCCCTAGCCAGACTTATCAAAAAGAAAAGAGAAAGGCTTCAAATAAGTAAAGTCGTGAATGAAAGAGGAGAGATCATAATCAATACCCCAGAAATACAAGTATAAGAAACTATTATGAGCAATTATATGCCAATAACCTGGGCAACCTGGAAGAAAAGGATAAGTTCCTAGAAACATATAAACTACCAAAACTGAAACAAGAAGAAATAGAAAACCTGAAAAAACCCATAACCAGCAAAGAAATTAAATCAATATTTAAAAATCTCCCAACAAAGAAAAGCCCAAGTCTGGATGGCTTCCCACAGAAATTCTACCAAACAGTTAAAGAAGAATTAATAACTATTTTTCTGAAACTGCTCCAAAAAGTAGAAATAGAAGGAAAACTTCCCAGCTCATTCTGAGGGCAACATTACCTTAATCCCAAAACCAGACGAAGACCCCACTAAAAAGGAGGATTATAGACCAATATCCCTTATGAACATGAATGCAAAAATTCTGAATAAGAGAGTAGCTAAACAAATTTAACAGTATATTGAAAGGATTTTTCACCAGGTTCAAATGGGATTTATTCCTGGGCTTCAGGGTTGGTTCAATATCCACAAATGAATCAATGTGATATACCACACAAATTAAAAAAAGGATAAGAACCATATGATCTTCTCAATAGAGGCAGAAAAGATTTGACAAAATACAGTATCCTTTCTTGATAAAAAGCCTCAAGAATGTAGGGATAGAAGGGATATACCTCAACATCAAAAAACCCATATATGAAAGACCCATAGCTAATATCATCCTTGATGGAGAAAAACTGAGAGCTTTTCTCTTAAGGTCAGGAACAAAACAGGCATTTCCACTGTCACCACTACTGTTCAACATAGTACTGGAAATCTCAGCCTCAATAATCAGACAACAAAAAGAAATAAAAGGCATCCAAATCCACAAGGAAGAAGTCAAACTTTCATCATTTATAGATGACAGGATACCCTATGTAGCAAACATGAAAGACCACCAAAAAATTGCTAGAACTAATATATGAATTGAGCAAATTTGCAGGATATGAAATCAAGGTACAGAAATAGGTTGCATTTCTATACACCAATAATGAAACAGCAAATAAAAAATCAAGGACTTAATCCCATTTACAATTGCTCCAAAAACCATAAGATACCTAGGAATAAAATTAACCAAAGAGGTAAAAGAGCTATATGCTTAAAACTATAAAACACTAATAAATGAAATTGAAAAAGACATAAAGAAATGGAAAATCATTCCATACTCATGGATTGGAAGAACAAACTTTGTTAAAATGCCTATACTACCCAGAGAAATCTACACATCCAATGTAATCCTGATCAAAATAACACCAGTATTTTTGCACAGAACTAGAACAAACAATCTGCACTAGCCCTAGGATTAGGCTACTCTAGACCCAACTCTAACAAAGGTTAAAACAACAAGACTAGAAAGAATAATACTATTTAAAATGACTTCTAAATCAAACTTCAAATCTCCAAGGAAAAAAATGAAAATAAAATCCCGACAGTCAATAATGCAACCTACATTGTCCAGCAATCTAATACAATTAGATTACAATGTCCAGCATCTAATAAAAAAAAATACTCGACATACAAATAAGGAAAATATGATCCATAAACAAGAGAAAAGGCAATTCAAAAAAAAAAGGCCTAGAGGAAGACAAAGACTTTATAACAGTATTATAGTATAGGACTTAAAGACTAAAAGTTCACACGAAAATAATGAGAAGAGATATGATATAAAAAAGATCTAAATGATGCTTCTAGAGGTGAAAAATATAATATTTGAAATGAAAAGTTTGCCAGGAGGGTGTATCAGGAGATTGGAAAAGGCAAAGGAAAGGAGTAATGACCTTGAAGTCACAAGCAATCAAAACAAATCAAGCTGAAAAACAGAGAGATAAAAAGCAGCAGAAAAAAAAAAAAAATAGAAACTCAGTTACCAAAAGAACAATGCCAAGATATCTAATATGCATGTATATGAAGCTCTCTGTAAAAAAGAAGGCAGTTTGTGGGGTAGGAAACTTCTGAAGAAACTAAGGGAATCAGGAATTTTCCAGATCCAATGAAAATTGTACACATGTAGATCCAAGAAATTCACTGAAACAAAAGTAGAATAAAAATAAAGAACTACACCAATGCCCATCATAATATGATTGGCAGAGACCTGTGAAAAGAGAAATTCTTAGGAAAGCAGAAAAAGGCCACAACACAGAGGAGAAGAAGAATTAGTGCTGACTTTCTTATCAGAAACCATGCAAACAGGGAGATAACAAAACAATGACAAAGCATGGACAAAAAAGACTCAAACAACAAAAGAAATTCTGATAATTTAGAATTCTATGTCCAGTGAAAATACTCTTCAACAATAAAATATATTTGCAGTTTAATAAAAGCTGAGGAAATTTGGTTCCTCCATGTATAAGAAATGTTAAAGGAAAATCTTCTGACTGAAAAACATAATATCAGATTACAACTCAAATCTAGGAGCACCTGGGTGGCTCAGTTGGTTAAGCAGCTGACTGTAGGTTTCCGCTCAGGTCATGACCTCAGAGTTGTGAGATCAAGCCCCATGTCCAGCTCCATGTTCAGTGGGGAGTCTGCTTCTTCCTTTCCCTCCCTCTGGACCCCTCCACACCCTCAAAATAAATAAATAAAATCTTAAAAAACAAAAAATAAATTTTAAGACTTAATTTATTTAAAATATAATTCACAGTTTAAAGAAAAAATAATCCAATATATTGTGAAATTATAACATATAAAAAAATAAGTTGTACAACAACAAAAGCACAAAGGACAAGAGGGAGAAAATGAAAATGTGTTTTGTAAAATTCTTACTTTATATATATCATGATATGACCGTATTAAAGGTAGATTATGATAAATTAATGATGCCCTAAGCTATATAATGTCATTTGTGAACATAGAGAAGGCAGATAGAAGAGTAATGAGAGCAAAAGTTTCACTAAGGTGGATGAAGGAAGTGAAAGGGTAGAAAGGAGATGGGATCAGAAAATGGTTCCTTACTTCTACAAAAGATTGTTTCAGGAAAGAAAGAAGAAACAAAGAAATAGCCACGTCTATGTTCCTGAATGTCATTTTCCTACCTGACTGTAAACTGGGGGTATTTACTAAGTACTTTGTAGCAAATAGATTCTCAGTAAGAAATTCATGATATCACCCATGTATTTCTGGGAAAGGAAAAGCTGACTTAGAGAAAAGTACATTTCATGAACTAGTTCCTGTATTATATAAAAGCAAAGATCTTGATTGCGGTATAGAATTGAAATATGTTTTGCAGTCTTGTTTTTGCTCTGTGCATAACTTGGCTCTATTTCCTGGTTCTGGTTCACTTTTATCTCTGTGTCACCTTGTGTTTTACTATTAAAAAAAAAAAAAAAGAAAAGTCCGACTCAGCAGTTCCTTTTTCTTAAACTGCTTCAGTAACCAGCAGTTGCCACATTAAAAGCTGTAGCTGGAAGATTATAAAAATAGCCTAATGCTTTCTAGCAGGTAACTACTTTTGAACCAATTCTCCTTTCAGGGATATAGTGAGGTCTAATCAAACAGCCAAGGAAGGACAGGCTATAAGAGAGAAGAAAGCCGGTTGACATTCAAAGGGCAAAAGTGCATTGTGTTTGGAATGTTTTGTGTGAATGTTAAACAGTGCCCACATTTAACCACCTGGTTCTTGTTTAGAAGAGTTCAAACGAACAATTTCAAGCACAATTGAGTAACATTCAAAAGAAAATCAAGTGTAATTTCCCAAGTTGCTGAAGCAAGGGTTCTTCTATGAAATCACCATTAGTATTTCTAAACCCAATTTGATTATATTCGGAATGTACTTGCATACAGTTCAGTGGCACCTGGAAATTTTTCATGCGGAGATGGAATTACGAGGAAGACCTTTTTAAATGATTTGTTTTGTGTGCGTGTGTGTGTGAGAGAGAGAGAGATAAAATTCATAGTTGCAATAAAACTAAGTTTGTAAGGATGAAATCTTTCATTTCTTCCTTATCTTTCTTGTGAATATAGTCTGCTTTTAAGACACATGAAAGAGTAGAAAAAAGCACCATATAAAGACACCTACATCACACCAACTGACAGCTCATCTTAAAATTCTTCACCTGGGTGCCTGGGTAGCTCAGTTGGTTAAGCAACTACCTTTGGCTCAGGTCATGATCCCAGAGTCCTGGGATCAAGTCCTGCATCGGGCTCCCACCTCCATGGAGAGTCTGCTTCTCCCTCTGATTTTCTCCTCTCTCATGTTCTCTTTCACTCTCTCTCTCAAGTAAATAATATCCTTAAAAAAAAAAAATCTTCACCCATCTGCTATCTCTAAATATCCACCAATTAGAGAGGAAAGGTAATGGAGGAATCTTCAGATCTCTTTGCTATATCTCCTAAGAAGGTAACTTTTTAAATTCCTTTATTAAATATAAGTACATCTTTGTTTTATTGTACTTCACTTTATTGTACTTCTCAGATACTGTGTTTTTTACAAATTGAAGATTTGTGGCAACCCTGTGTTAACTGAGTCTATCGATGTCAGTTTCTTGATAGCATTTGCTCACTTTGTGCTTCTGTCCCATATTTTGATAATTCTTTCAATATCATTATTATAATATTTGTTATGGTGATCTGTGGTCATAAACTAGGACTTGTAGAAAGCTCAGATGATGGTTAGCATTTTTTAGCAATAAACTATTTTTCAATTAAGGTATTTACATTGTTTTTTTAGACATAATATTATTGCACACTCAAAAGCCTCCAGGATAGTGTAAAAATAACTTTCATTTGTACTAGGATAACAAAAAATTTCTTTGACTCATTTTATTATGGTATTTGCTTTATCGCAGTGGTCTGAAATCAAACCCAGTCTCTTCAAGTATGCCTGTCCTAACTTCCCATTACCACTGCAGCTTTAAAATCTCAGTCTCCCTCCCTCCTTTAAATGCTGTAATCTAAACCTTATAAAAAACCCCTCTGTTTTACTCCTCTAAGTTACTCACTGCCCTGATCATCCCTGCCGTTGTTTCAGAGATTTTTCCAGGGACTTCTCTGCTCCACTTACAAGTCTTTCTTATCCTACAGCATCAACTCCTTAATTTTCTTGAATATTCCAATTTAATTCATACCTCGTTTCTATGTCTTTGTGATCACTTAATATCTGTACCCACACTCAGCCTTAATATTTTTCCTATGACATCTTTTCTGTTACTAGCTTCTGAGGTTAGATAGGCTATTTGTGTGCCTGCCTTGTGTTCCTTAAACCAATTATCTTCTGGAATGCAGGAGCATTTCCTATTGTTTTCTTAGTAGCACCTACATTAACTGCAATGATACTATGCACTTGGCAGCAACGTTTGATAAAGATTTGTTGACCAACATTTGAGAGGGAAAGAATTTGAACCTATTTTAACTATAGGGATGATTGATTGCAATTACAATTTTGTTACATATAGCATTAACCAAAAGGAAAAAAAAACTTCTCTATAGAAAAGTTTTTCTCATTAAACAGATTTTAAAGAAACTATTCAAAGTTCAAATACTCTATTTAACCACAACATATGCTCAAAGTCATAGAACATTTCCTTAAAATCGCACCTACAGAACACCCCATAAAACAGCCTGGATTTAGTTATCCCCCAAACTCAAGGAATCTATCCTAAGGGAATAAAAGTTTACTATCCACTTTTAAGTTCACTCATTAAGTAAATTATTTCATCATTGTGAATGTTAATCAACTTTTGCTCACATTAGTGTTAAAAAAATAAAAATGCTGAGAGGTTATTACAAAGTTACAACCGAAAAACCAACTACTACCAGGTCTGCTAAAGTATTTGTCTTATTTCAGGCATGGGTTTCACAATCCAGATCGACAAAAGTAATATTTTTGCTTTTCTGTACAACTCCAAGAAAAATCTAATCATGAAGCCAAATGAGAACCTGATTTAATGATTGTTGGGGAAGAATATTTGAGTGTGAATCTGGTTAGTATCTATTTAATGCAATGAGAACACATGAATAAAATTACCCTCCCCGTGGAAAAAAAAAAAAAAAATGAAGTAAGAGAACAGAAGAACCCACACCAAAAGTAAAACCAATGCAGTGTTTTGGCTCTCTACACTAATGCCCAGAAAACATCTCAACTTTGTAGGGTTGAATGTATAAACTACACAACCTAATTTTTTCATGCCGTTCTGCAACAGCCACGATGAATTTGGATAAACTATTCTTGATTGAGTTTATAACTATCCTTTAAGGTTTATTACAGACATGGAGGAGGAAATGGGTAAATAACAAGTGCTACAGAATACTTCTCACTGTGCACAATATATAATTCTTCATGTTTTAAAACTACATCCTCAAGAGGCACCTGGGTGGCTCAGTGGGTTAAGCTTCTGACTTCGGCTTAGGTCATGATCTTAGGGTCCCGGGATCAAGCCCCACATGGGGCTGTCTGTGCAGCGGGGAGTCTGCTTCCTCTCTCTCTGCCTGCCTACCTACTTGTGATCTCTCTCTCTGCCAAATAAATACATAAAATCTTTTTCAAAATATGTTTAAAACTACATCCTCAAACTTAAGTTCAAGGATCCCTAATATCAGAGATCAAGGTATGTGATATAATATAATGCCAGTTAATGTAAAGTACTATAAAGAAAAAGAAAACAGGCCACCTGGACAGTGAGTGATAAAGGGTGCTACTCTAGAAAGCATGGCAAAAAGGCCCATTTGGTGTGATGGTATACAAACAGAGACCTATACTTACAACTATCTGCAGGAAGGATAGTCCAGGCAGAGGGAATAGAATGAATCCCCAGGACAGGCAGGTGTATTGCAAGTTCAAGGAACATCAAGGAGCAGAAGACTGCAGAGCAGTCTGGAGGTGGGGGGATACCAGAAATGAAGGCAGAGAAATTGTCCGGTTCCATAACCTGAAGGTGCTTATAGACCACATGAGTGTTCAGGATTTTATCTAAATGTGAAGGAAGCTATGTTCTGTTTGAGAGCAGGCTTACCCAAAAGTCTTTCAATAAATGCCTAAATAAGTACAAGGAAGTGTTACTCTACAGGAAAAATAAGACAAAAACTATTGTGCTAGGTTTCACATAGAGAAATGGTTATTGAAGAAGAAAGTGCCTCTTCCAGGAAGGAAGGAGGGAAGGAAGGAAGGAAAGAAGGAAGGGAGGAAAGAAAAGTTCATTTGCAAAAAAACATTTGAATTTCCAAAACCCCTCCATTTACTGCAGGCAAATATAAAGACAATTTTAAAATAACAGAACATAGCAACCAAAATATGACACATTTTCTTTTTATTTAAAATAGAGCTCTATATGCTTCACAGAAACAAGTGCAAGGAGTGATTGATTTATTAACTTTGCCACTTTACAAAACAATACATTTCCAGAAATGCATACATAAAAATATAACATTTAGGCAGATAAGTATTTACATTGGAGGCAGCTGAA
>ML109717.1:6331-48415 GCA_003697995.1 Taxidea taxus jeffersonii | reverse complement strand
GGTGGGGTTACATTATATGTTTAAATAAAGCTTAAATAAAAAAAAAAGAATGAAAAACATATATAAGGGTAAACATAATGAAGGGATGGAATATGATTATAAAGATGAAAAAAAATTTTTAATTTCTAAAAAAGTAGTTGATAAGGTAAGTTGGTTGGGAGAATAAAGAAAAAGAAAGTGGAGAGAATTTGCTCGGGCTGGAGACTAGAACAAGCCTGGTGCTAGTTTTAGGGTATATTTTGATCTATTAGAAGAAGTTGTACCCCAAATTTTTTAGAAGGGAAAAGCCTATGTGTATACAAAAAGTAAAGATAGATACAATGACTATAATGATGAAGGTTCAAAAAAAATTTTTTTTAATGAAAGGTATTGTTAAGATAAACTAGTTTAAAAATGTTAAAACAGGAAAGGGTAAAAGTTAAAAATTTAGCAGAAAAAAAAATAAAAAAATTAATTAACTTTGCAAGACTAAAGAATCATGGGGAGAAAGCCATGAACTCCATGCTTTGCTTTCTCCTCCTCTGGAATTCTGCTTTCTCCTTGGTAAGTGAACTTGGTCTTGGCTGGATTTCTTGTTGATCTTCTGGGGAGGGGCCTGTTGTGATTCTCAAGTGTCTTTGCCCCAGGCGGAATTGCACCCCCCTTACCAGGGGCCGGGCTAAGTAATCCGCTCAGGTTCGCTTTCAGGAGCTTTTGTTCCCTGAACACTTTCCATAGAGTTCCAGAGGATGGGAATGAAAATGGCAGCCTCCCAATCTCTGGCCCAGAGGATCAGAGAGCTCGGGGCCCCACTCCTCGGTGTGCCCTCAGAGAAAAGTGCTCAATCATTCCCATCTCCCTGGCCTCCAGCCTCACTTGGAGAAAAGCACTCAATTACTCCTGTCTCCCTGGCTGCACTCTGAGCTCACCTTAGCCTGTGACCAAGCTTCTCTGTCTCTGGCACACAGCTCTGCCTGGAGTCTCCGAAACCTGCAGATCCTTGGGCTCTTCCGGGGGGGGGGGGGTCTCCCCAGATCTTGTGGGGACCCCACTCACAGAGCAGTGGCTTGTGCCATGGATTATGGTTCACGGTAACCCCGAGTTGAGAGCTCACTCCTCAGCTCTGTCTCTGTAGCCGGCTTCCCCGCTCTAATACCCACGAGCTCAGAGCACCTGAGGACATCACCAACATACAAGGTCTGAATTGCTCTCACTTAAACTCAAATCAGTGGAAATGATGGGAAGACTTTAAATGAACAAATTGAGCTGATTCAACAAGATTATGTGACCTTACAACCAAGTTCAGCCTGAGAAGACAATAATCAGTGGCCTGTGCCATGGATTACGGTTCAAGGTAACCCCAAGTTGAGAGCTCACTCCTTGGCTCTGTCTCTGTAGCCAGCTTCCTTGCTCTAATACCTGCAAGCTCAGACACCCCCAATCTTTCTGTGACCCTGTGGGACCTGGGGCCATGCTGTCCCCGCCTGGCTTCACCCCGGTTTAGCCTCTGGAGCGATGTCACTCAGTGAAGCAGACTTTTAAAAAGTCCTGATTTTGTGCTCCATCGCTCCGCTGCTTGCCGGGAGCCAGCCCCTCCCCCCTTGGTCTATATTCCTGTCGCTTTGGATTCACTTCTTTGCCGGTCCTACCTTTCAGAAAGTGGTTAATTTTCTGTTTCTAGAATTGCTGCTCTTCTCTTCAATCTCCTGTTATATTTGTAGGTGTTCGGAATGGTTTGATAAGCTATCTAGCTGATCTCTACTACCTGATGTCCTCTCAGACTACTACCTCTCCGCCATCTTGACTCCTCCTCCGATTTTAGCAACTTTTAAAATGAAAGTCTAGGTGCTGTGTCTGGAATTCTGCTCACCACTGATGGCTCAAATAAGAGATTCTGACCCTCTTTCAACTACAAGTACCGTGTGATGACCATCTCAACATTTTCTTCTGATTTTTTAAAAGTTCCTGGCCAATCTTTATTTTTCTTTAAAGAATTTATACACATCTACCTTCTCTAGAAAGGTTGCTCTCATTTTATGAAAGAAAGGTAATTAAAGTTCCCCTTCATACCTCTAACTCTCTGTCCAGCCCCCTCAGAATGGACGTTCAAGTCTTCATAAATTACAGAATAAATACTGAGCAGTGCAATCCTGTTTACTGTGAGACTAATGCTCTGTGTGACTATTCATTCCTGCTGCAGGTTGTACCTTGTGAAATGGTTCCCGTCCATGCCTTGTAGGTGCAGACATGGGGCAAATGGATATGTTTAGTGATGACGGTACAAGTGCTGCCTTTTTCTTACCTTGTGACATCATAGCTCCTAATCAATGACATGATTTCTGGACAACCGTCCACCTGTGCCCGTTTTTACTTTGAATACAATCAGAATAAGGTAGAAAACACTAGTATCACCGTCACTTCCTGAGATCCGCTAAACTCAAAACATGATGATATGGGCCCCAAAGAACCCCACATGAAATTTCTGCAGTAATTAAATTTCTGTCTCCCATAGTTTCACATTGAGAACTTTGTGAGCAAGTGTAATCCCAACCAGCTTAACTCCACACAGCCTTTCCCTGCAACGTCAAGAGCATTTTATGAAGTGGCAGGATATAAAGTATCAAGAGCAGAAGGAACACGAATTTTTTTTTTTCCCCAGCACTGGGAAGGAGGATTTGAAAGGTGAATCATCCAATGGGCATCAGCAGCAACTCTGTCATCTGTCAGCTGGGATTTTTAGTGAAGTCAGACTAACTAAGCACTTGGCACTGGACAAGTCTGGACCTACCTCCAGGACCATAGGCCCCAGGGGTGGGGGGACACAGTTCAGGACACAAATCAAAGCCCCTGCATAACTCATCACCAATTTTTACATGAATTAATTACCCTTTCATACATCTTATACTGCAGATTGAGGCATTGTTGGTTGTATTAGTCGGGAATCTCCAGAGAAGCAAAACCAACAGGGTGAATATAGATACAAATATACATAACATACACATATATGGCCTACATATGCAGTCTGAGCCCAAAGGCTCTCTGCTTGCAGAATTCCTTCTTGCTCTGGGAAAGTCAGCTTTCACGTTATTCAGATCTTCAACTGATTGGGTGAGGCCCACCCACATTATAGAAATAATCAGCTTTACTTAAAGTCTACCAATTAAAAAGTTAAACTTACCCAAAAAAACAACTTCACAGCAATGTCTGGAATAATGTTTGACAAAATACAGGCACTGTGGCATAGCCAAGATATATAAAATTAACCATTACATGAGTTATGTTAGTTATGTCGTTTGTTTTTATTTGTTTGATTCATTCATTTACTTTTCCTGGATGAACTCCGACAGTACTCATATTTTTCAATAGAAAATCATCTTAAATGAGTGAGAGGGAAGATTCCAGAGAAAAATCTAGGGAAGTTATTAAGTTCCAGCTTTCTGTTGAGCCCTCTGCTGGGTACCTCATAAAACTCCTTCCACTCAAACCCACACCCACATTTTGAGGTATGTGTCATCTTACCCATCTTTTAGACCCCAAACCTAGGACTTGGGTAGGTTAAGTGATCTTCCCAAGGTCACTTGCTGGTGAGGAGGGACATAGGAATATTACCTCAAGTCTCTCTGACTGAATTGCCCTATCATACCTCCAATATGGTACACTGTTGATGATGTTCTACCTAAGAGCCTTGACTGTATATGTGCACCTAGAATATTTTAATACTGCCATATTGTCTCTTGAGATGTCTGCTCCGCTCCGAGGACAGCGGATATGTTTAGTAAACCTAAGCCCCATGATCAAGACATTACATGACATAAACAATGACAAAGTTAATAATACATGACTGAGAAATCACAAATTCTCATCTGTGCTCTCATTCATGACCAGGATAGTTACTTATTCATTCACTTTGTTACCTCTTTGCTCGTTCCAGATGTCACAAGAAAGTGGCCCGAAAGCTAAATTTGATTTGCAGACAAGTTTTGTTTGAACCCCCTACCCTCAGTCTTGCACTGTGTTTTGAATGTTTTTAGTTACCAACATTTCAAAGATCAAGAGCTTTCACATCTTAAAAAAAAATTAATCTGTTTCCTGGTTTCCTTACAACTTCAGGAGATTTGGCAACACTGGGTGGCAATTCCCACATGGTGAAGGGATGCAGTAGGAGCAAGCACTTCTTTTTTTTTTTTTTTAAAGATTTTATTTATTTATTTGACAGAGAGAGAGGGAGAGAGAGCAAGCAAGCACAGGCAGAGGCAGAGGGAGAAGCAGGCTCCCTGCCGAGCAAGGAGCCTGATGTGGGACTCGATCCCAGGACTCTGGGATCACGACCCGAGCTGAAGGCAGCTGCTTAACCAACTGAGCCACCCAGGCATCCCAGGAGCAAGCACTTCTAAACAGACTTTGACTCTATTTCACCCCAGTGCCCACCCGGCTCACTTTGCTTTTTTATGTTTCCTTCCTGCATATCCCCTCTGCCCTTTTGAGTATTTATATTCCACTCCTTGGGGGAAAAATGTGTGGAGGTAATGCTGAGACTGAGACAGGATATACAATTTTCTTCACAATTCAGAATGTCAGTGTATCCAATAGGACCAAGAAACTATTTTAATTCCTTTCTTTTTAGGACATTCTCAGGGCTCATGAACCTTAGGTTGAACCTCTAGCTTCTGCTCTCTAACCTGAATAATATTAGAGAGCCCTTACTTGAAGACCTCAGGGAAACTTGTTCTTTTGTTGAACAACTACAATTCTTAGGAAACTTCTCATTAAATTGCCCCCCCCCCGGCCCTTATAAGAGCTGCCATCCACTGGTTCTACCTCCAGTTCAGTCCTTGGGAGCCCTTTCACCTGACAAACATCAAATATTTGGGGGCAGCTCTCCTATCTCCTCTAAGCTTTAAGCACCTGACATTTCTCACAAAAAGCTGCCTGTGTTCCCCACAGAGGAATGCACCTGGTTTCAAAGTGTGTGACACGGTCAGTGATATAGAACTCTATCAGAAGCAGGGGGAAGGATGTCTGAAGATCTCCTCTTTTCATATTATTATATCTTAAGAACATGAAAGTTCTGACAATGAAAGATAATCTTCCAAGCTCGCAGGACTGGTTACCCTGAGGCATTTACGCATGAGGATGCTTTAGTGGGCAGAAACTGTGTCTCCACCTCTGGACTACAGAAATGTTCTGGAAGTATCCAGCTTCCCAGTGTGCTTTGGATACTTCATCCTTGTTGATAAGTATGTGTTCTCATAATCTAAACTCAGTTCAAAACAGAAAGTCAATTATATGGTTTCACTTATTTGTGGAACATAAGGAATAACATGGAGGACATTAAGAGAAGGAAGGGAAAAATGAAGCAGGGGAAATCAGAGGGGGAGACAAACCATGAGAGACTGTGCTCCGGGAAACAAATAGGGTTTCAGAGGGGAGGGTGGATGGGGGGCTGGGTGAACCTGGTGATGGGTATTAAGGAGGGCATGGATGGCATGGAGCACTGGGTGTTACACCCAAACAATGAATCATGGAACACTACATCAGAAACTAATGATGTACTCAACAGTGACTAATATAACATAGTTTTTAAAAAACGAAAAGAAAAGAATTTTTTAAAAAAGGAATCTAAGATGACAAATTCTGAATTTCCTCTAATTTTCCAGAGGCAAATCTCAAGAGCATATGTGTTTGTTCTATCTGTGATAGTCCTATCAAAAGGAGCGTTACTTGCCAGACAGACTGAGTACCAAAGATAACCTCTGTCAGGGAAAGACATGTAGAAATTTCTATAGGCAGGAGGGATAGAGTAGAGATGTGAGGGGGCAAGGAGATAGTTACTATCCTCCTGTGTGTATAATTTCACATAAGACAAAGAGATGTCTAGTTTTTAACTTATAGTTACTGTTTTGCAGCCTTTAGGAAGTTAAAAATCTAAGAAAAATAAAGATGGCGATGTTTTAAAATAAAATTTGTATACAATAGAAATCAATGTTAGAACAATTTGTGAGTCTCTAATTATCAAAAATTTCAGATTTTGATGAAAGGAGAAAAGTTTAGTATGAATTAATAAAAGCTTCTTTCTAGTTGGAAAGAAAGCATCAGAGTGAAGTCTCTCAGGCAAAAGTTGGGTGACCATAACCTTTTCTCTTTGAATAAATTATCTTCTGGCTACTGCTAGAAATAACTATCAAAGGCAATTTAAAGATGAAAAAAAAGTCTATCTGAATTAAGAAGAAGAATCAAGGCACCAAGTTTCCTGAGTGAAGTATATTGTAGCTCCTGAACCAAAGCGTTAATGGCTAGGATCTCAAAAAGACATAGCAAACAAATCGGGTTATATAACTTTCATTTTCTGATAGCAAATGTCTGGCACTAAATTTAGCAGGAAGGTATTGGCCATCTCTGAGATTCAGAGAGGTCAAGGACATACCTATGCTCACACAGCCAGCAAGTGGCAGAGTCAGGACTTAATGTCAACACGTCTGCTCCAAGGAACTATAATAATCTCAACTGTTCTCCCAATTGTAGAGAAATTGCTAAGACTCAATTCTAGAACTTCTCTTTGTACTATAATGGAAACTAACTAAGAGAGTCATAGGTGCTGGCATAATATGAAACTCAGGTTCCAGGATCCACCAAGGAAGTCTAAGAATAAGGGAAACGTGAGGAAAAAGAGAAGGAGCAGCTGCCCCACCCTGGGAGTGCTGCTCACAGTTTTCCATGTAACAGGAGTTACACACAGAGGTCCTGACTCAGAAACTGATCTGATGACATCACATAAGCACCGAATAAAGCCCCTCCAAAATCATTTCTGCTCTTGGAGTTAGTCACTTTCAATTATGGGAGCCAATAAGTTTTCTTTTTCACTTAAGGTAGGTCATAAAGTATGTGTAATTTATACACATACTTTATGACTTTACTTTATAAGCCTCTCATAAACACTTAAACAAGGTAATGGATATAGAGTGTCTAGCTTGTGTTGACGATGTAATAGGCACAGTTTAACATTACCTCTCTTCCTCTCCCAAATGTTTCTACTTCATTAAATCCTCACTTAAATTGGACACTATGCATTAAATAGTTATTAGTAATTCGAGTAAATGTGATTAATTCAGTTAATTGCCATTTCTTCTCTGCTATTGTAGGGGTCTTCGTCTACTTCTGCCATCTTATGCTCAATTTCAGAAAGAAGGTAAGGGAGGGAGGGAGGGAGGGAAGGAAGGGGGAAGGAAGAAAGGAGGGAAGGAAGGAAGAGAGAAGGAATAAAAAAAGGAAGGAAGGAAGGAAAAAAAGGAAGGAAGGAAGGAAAGAAGAAGAGAAATGAGGGAAGGAAGGAGGAAGGGGAAAGAAAAAACAATCAGCACAGAAAACCTCCAGCCATATGCACAATCTCTCTCCCACCTGCCTCTACCTATGTTGGAAACATGAACTCAGCATTTTAGAATAAAGTATGCATTCCCCTGTATTCATTTGTATTATCTGGCTGAAAATAACAGAAACAAATTCAAAGAATTTAAAAAAAAACATTAAAGGTGATTTACTGGATCACAGCACCAAAGCACAAAAAGGAAGGAGTAGAGTGTCTCTAGGAACAAAGGACTGAAATAAGGTAAAGCATTCTCACTGTCTAGATTATACCCACTCCCCATCTCATCCACTCCACTTCTACCCATTTCTCATCTTAGCTTCTGTCCTCACTGACTTTATCCTATCAGCTCTCTTCTGCACTGTGGGGTATCTGGCAGCTTGCAGAGACAGGTCATAGCCCAAAGGAAATAGAAAGCTCTTCCTTTCAACTTCAGCGAAGAGCACTGAATATATATGCTTGGTTCACAGACCCACTGGTAAGGCCAGAGAGGTAAGGGCCCATTCTTTTTTTTTTTTTTCCTTAAAGATTTTATTTATTTATATGACAGACAGAGATCACAAGTAGGCAGAGAGGCAGGCAGAGAGAGAGGAGGAAGCAGGCTCCCTGCAGAGCAGAGAGCCCAATGCGGGGCTCGATCCCAAGACCCTGGGATCATGACTTGAGCCGAAGACAGAAGCCTTAACCCACTGAGCCACCCAGGCACCCCTAAGGGCCCATTCTTACAAAATCAGGCTGAGTAGGAGAGGACAAGTTAGGGGAGTGGGTGCTATTAACCAAGAAGAGACGCTGTATAGAAACAACAGTTGTTCCCCACATCTACTTTTCATCTCTTGGAGCTTGGAGCGAGCCTTAGACTTAGGTGGGCAACACATGCCAACACATGCTCTCTCTCTAGAGTGAGCCCCATCAGGGTCTGAGTCTACAAAGTCAAAGTTGTCTCATGCAAAGACAGATACAGAGAGACTCCCTAAAACCTCTAACCCCAAAACCCACAGGCCAGAAGATTTCCAGGAAACAAAAAAAGATGAATTTTTATTTATTCCTACTCTTGACAAAGTTTCTAATTATTTTCCTGGAGGTTAAAGGAAATGAAATTGTTGACTGACAAGTATGTCTGCCAAACCTCTATCCCCATACAACCAATCATTTCACTGCATCTCAATCTTGTGGGTCTATGTCACCCAACTCTTGTGTTTGTTTATTTTCACCTCTCTGAGGACTGGCCCCATATTTTCCCCTACCATACCCCTCCAAGGCTCTTCTTGGAGGAAGCTTTGAGAAAAGAATACCCAAAGAAGGCCAAATGAGTGGCTTTACCTCACGTTGATATCTGTCAGGACAAGCCAGGCCTTCGTTTCCTCATTGTCAGCTCATTGGAACTGTGGGCATAGTAATATATAGGAAAAGAATGACCTGTAGCACAAACATGTTGTATACTAGCTTCACAATGTAATGTAAAAGAAAGATAGGAAGATAAAATATATTTTAAAATAGAAAATAGATGCTTCTTAAATCAATATTCAAGCATATAATATCAGTCTAATATACAATTATGGCAATTTTTTTCCCTATACAGTTTTAAATATTTAAAATGTTGAGAAAAGAAAAATAAAACACCTATAACCTACCACCTAGCACAACTACATTAATTCTTAAGATTTTTTTTTAAATTTTTTATTGGACAGACAGAGATCAGAGGCAGAGAGGGAGGGAAGCAGGCTCCCCACCGAACAGAGAGCCTGAGGCGGGGCTCGATCCCAGGACCCTGGGACCACAAACTGAGCTGAAGGCAGAGGCTTTAACCCACTGAGCCACCCAGGCACCCCCACAACTACTTTAATTCTTATAGGTGTTCACTCAGTTTTAGACATTGATTTTAAATTGCCTTACCTAGGGGCTCCTGGGTGGGTCAATCAGTTGAGCATCTGACTCTTGATTTTGGCTCAGATCATGATCTCAGGGTCATGAGGATCGAGCTTCATGTCGGGCTCTGCCCTCAGCAGGGAATCTGCTTGAGATTCTCTCTCCCCCTCTCCCTTTCCTCCTCCCTATCCCCTTGCTTTCTCTCTCTCTCAAATAAATAAATCTTAAATAAAATAAAATAAATTGCCATAACTATATTTTTGATACACCTTAATTTCATTCAAAACCAATCTTAGACCATGTGTATTTTCTGAAAATACACATGGTAGCAAAACAACATCTTTTCTGTGTTAGCATGCTGGTGAATACATAGCTTAATCTGCACAATTCCTAGCTCAGGCAAAAAATTGGGCAAAAATATATAGAACAAAAAGGTGAAGGTCAGAAATATCAGCAGGAGGATTTGATTTCACTTGAAAGTTTTTTCAAAGAGGTATATAATCACATACCCATCAAAGTGTGGTTTGCAAGTGTGTGTAGGGCGATAGAGGTCTCTTCCAGTCTTATCTCTAATGGTGTCAGGAAAGGGATTGTAATCAGATGAGGTGTGATATTGATTGTGCCTAGTCTGAAAGCTGAATAAATGATTAAAAGTTTGAACCATATGGAGGGCTACTGATTTGTATCCTAAAGGAAAGTTCTGGGTAAAAATGACTTGTTCCTGCAGTCTAGGCTAGTCTGCCTCCTGGCTGTGATTATCTGTCTTCCTGCCTGGCTCCCTCTGTAAGGAATAAGAGCTGGGATGGCCATTCCATCATCTCTGCCTATTACTTTCTCTGTAGCCCCAAGGACTCAGTGTGGTCTGGCTCCCAGTGTGGACCTCTTCAGGGCACAGTAAACAAGCATCTCAAACTCATCAGTCCAACACCCACCTCTTTATTCACCCCATCAAATTGCTCCTCCCCCATTTGGCCCCATTCTACCATCTCAGGACTGGACAGCTTATTATTCAAATCCCTCAGTCCAAATTCTATAAATATCCTTAATTTTCTTTTTCTTTCCTTTCTAAGTAGCAAATCTACCTAAGTCCACTTTCAGAACACATCAGAATTTACTACTGCTCACCACCTTACTGCTACTCCCTTGGCCCAGGATGATACCAACAGTCTCCTAACTAGTCTCTCTGCTTCTGCCTTTTCTTCCGCTCCCTTCCCACCCAGCTTGTTCTCAACACAGAACCCAAAACCTAAGTCAGATCATGTCACTCCTCTGTCCCAAATTTCCCATGGTTCCTCACCTCCTCCAGAAGAGAAGCCAGATCCTTTCAGTGGCCTGCAAAACTCTTCATTATCTGCCCCCAATTCTCTCTGATCTTCTGCCACTCTGCCCTTTCTCGAAGCACGCCAACCACACTGACTTCCTGGATTTTCCTTGAATGTGGCAGGCACATTCCTGCCTCAAGAATTTTACTCGGTTTCCTTGGTTGAAACACTTTGTACCCAGGTATTTGTATGGCTCACTCCTTCACCTCCTTTAGGTCTTTGCTCAAATGCCACCTTCTCTGGAAAGACTTCCCTGGCTTACTCAGCTTACAGTCACAACTCCCTAGCACCCTTCTTACTTAATTTTTCTCCATAACCCCCATGGTCATTTGACATACTGTATAGCTTAATTATTTATCACCTATTTATTTTCCTTTACTAGATTTTAAGCTTTACAAGGACAGACAGTTTCTGGCAAGTTTGCTGCTTTATCCCTACTTCCTGGACCATGTTACTAATTATGTCTTTTGAAGGGACAAACGGTTGGTTGGATAGATAGATGGAGAGATGGGTGGTGGATAATTGAATGACTGAACTAATGAATATATTAGGTCATTTCATTTTAAATAAATCACGCCAAAATACCCTACCCAAATTTCAGGGTGACTTAGTATAAGAACTGATCTTGATGCTAGGCTGTCAAGACTAAAAAGCCGGTGTTCTTTCTATCCTGCTAATTTCAAAACACACTCTAGATTAAACTTCAGATTTGGAAAAGGATTAGGATTAAGTGATTTGGGTGAATAATCACCTCTTTGTACATAGCAATTATGAGAAGTAAGCAAGTAAAAATATTTAGGACAGAAAATGTATCCTAATCAGTTTTCAGGACACAAAACAGATTAAAATTCCAACCAACTAACCAGAAGAAAAGGGAGAAAGATAGAAAAAAAAATACATACTGAGGGATGATTGTTCTTGTCTGGCTTTCTATCCCCATAAAAATTAATCAAAATTTCCATGTTTTATTTTACTCTACACTGCAGGGATAGAGACTATGTGCAACTCAGTGTCATCCTTTCCAATTTCTGATCAATAATATTTCATGGCTTTCAGGATTAGTAGAGACTACAGTTGGTTTCTCAGGGACATGACTAATAAGCAAGAGGAGCTGACAGATGGCTTTAATGCAGATGACTGCCTGAAAAGAGATGGTCTTCAGAGAACATGTCAGATCTTATCATTTCATGATAGGATGATGGTTTTTATTGGGGTGAAAAGGAGAAAATATATTGGCCTGAATCTTTTGCTTTGTGTCCCTTTGAGGATAAAGGCAGGAAGCATGTTGCCAGAATATCTATAGTTTGTGGTGTAGGCTTGGATCTGCCCCTGTCCCCCCACCCTAGCCATCAGTCATTCCTCTTTGCTGTACAAGTTGGGACTGTCCCTCTTCTTCAGAGAGCTGCTCTTAGAGCCGTGTTAGACTGAGGCTTGGAACTAGTGAGTTTGTCTTGACAGCAAGGAAGGATAAAAATTATGGGAATGATTACTGTTTCAAAACTAAGAGAGAAGATGAACATGAAAGTAGCCCCCCCTTTTATCATCATGCTGTTCTGGATTGTGTCTGTCAGTGTATTATACAAGGTAAGTGGGAGGAACTGGACAGACAGGTATAGGGGAGTGATTACTGCTTCAAAGCCAAGGATGGGGAGATAGCAAGAAAGTGAGTACATGGAGTTATTACATTGTGTTGTTTTTTTTTTAAACATTCTGTAATTTTGTATTGGGAACTAACAGAAGTGGGGAGAACTGAACAAGTATATGACTATTATTTTTAAAAATGTGCTAAAATAGCCAAAAGCAAAAGGTTAAAAATATGGCATCTCTCAGTTCTCTGGGATGCTTGCTTTAGTCCAAATTTTCATAAAAAGCTTTTAGGCTATTACATTGATTTATCCATATATAAATGCTATTATTTTGTAGTCTTTCATTAACAACTGAGAAGAATTCATTTTCCCTCCATCTCCCTACTCCCACATACAAATATATTTTTGTTGCAGGGGTTTGGGTTTATCTTGTATTTTCTCTGCTTTTCCACTTTCCCCCATCACTTAAGACTCCGCTCACACCACATTCACATATCTTAGCAAATTTTAGTTGTGTTCTCACTCAGGAGAAAGGATCTGCTTTCAGCAGACAACGGCTCTTAGAACTGTGAGAAGGGGCCCCTATCCTAGGGCTAATTATTCAGGCATTAGTATAAGTGCTTATCCTTCTTGAAACATTTTCCATCAACTTTACTCTAGACAAGATTTCATTGTAAATCTACTGCTTTTACCTGTTACACATATGGGTGGCTCTTGCCAGCCACTGAACATGAAGATGCTTGCTTACCTGAGGGCTCACTGCTAGTGATTTATCTTACTGAAAGCTGTCCAGACCTTCCTTGCTTAACTCTCAAACCACCTGCTGTCCTTTCCTACCTCACTTCCGATTACCTTCTCATTAGCATTACTAGAGGAAATGGGTTATTTTTTTGTTTTAAGAATTTTATTTATTTACTTAAGAGAGTGAGAGAGAGAGCATGAGAGGGGAGAGGGTCAGAGGGAGAAGCAGAATCCCTGCTGAGCAGGGAGCTTGATGCAGGACTTGATCCTGGGACTCCAGGATTATGACCTGAGCCAAAGGCAGGCGCTTAACCAACTAAGCCACCCAGGCACCCCAGACATGGGTTATTTTTAAGACACTAATATAATTCTCATGAGGGAAAATAGTGGAGCCCTCTTACCCGTATTGCCATTACCTTCATCATAATATTTCAGATTCAAATGAGAAATGGTATGGTGGACTGTAAGGAGCAGTGGCCTTAGAGTCGGATCTAAGTTCTAAGAGCAGATATGCCCCCACCTGGCTCTTTACCCTTAGCCAAATCATTGACATTATAGGCTTTAGTTTTTGCAACCAAAATTGAAAGGATTATATCAGATCAGGTTTTTCCAAGAAGTATGTCTTACAGAAAACTAATGTCATGTAGTAAAAACATTTTTTCAAGTTTAGTATTTCATCTCATTCAACAAAAATTTACTGAATGCCTTCTGTATTCTAGGAAAATAAAATCAGGCAAATGATCCTGAGTGCCCTGTAAAGAAAAAAAAAGGCAGAACACACAGGAAACAGGACAAGAGATGGTGGAAAATGTCATGACAAGGTAAAAATACTGGAGAACTAATGTGAGAGAAGAGGCAGATGGGGTCTGGGCAATATGCTATTTGAACACTTTCAAGGACTAATCTGAGCCGACAATCTAGAGATTCAAGAAACCTAGTGCACCCAAATAGAATATATTAAAAGAAACTTCAAGCTTAAATGCATTATAGTAAAATTGTTGAAAAACAACAAGGGGATAAAGATGTCAGGAGAAAAAAAAAACAACCCAGATCATAAACAAAGAAAGAAATTAGCTAACTTCTCAATACATCAGTAGAATCCTAATAGTGCTGGAATGACACCTTCAAAGTCCTCAAAGAAAATGCCTGCTGATCTAAAAGTATATATGCTGTGAAACATCTTTCAAGAAAAGAGTGAAAATTGGGGCAACTGGGTGACTCAGTTGGTTAAGAATCTACCTTCAGCTAAAGTCATGACCCCAGGGTCCTGGGATCGATTCCCACAATGGCCTCTTTGCTCAGCAGGGATCCTGATTCTTCCTCTCCCTCTGCAGTAACCCCTGCTTGTGATCTCTCTCTCTCTCTCTGTCAAAAAAATAAATAAAACCTTATAAAAAAAAAAAGAGTAGAAATGAAGACATTTACAGACCTAAGAGAGTTCATCGTTAGCACACACCCATTAAAGGATCACCTCAAAAGTATTTAGGCAGAAGGAAAGTGATTCTAGATGTAAGCTTTGAGATGCAGGATGGGATAAAGGAAACCAAAATTAATCAACATTGACTGTATCAAGCAGTAATCATAATGTCAACTTTTTAAAAGTAATTTAAAAATACAATACAATAACCAGTGTCAAGAGAGGGACAAACAGAATTCAACTTTGAAGAGAACTGGTATTACTGGAAGGAGGTTCAATATTCTGACTAATTTTAAACTTCAGTGATTTAAGTATATCTGGTACAATTCTAGGGAAACCACTAAAAGAAAGCAACAGCAAATGTAACTTCCAAATTAGTAGAGGGAAAAATAGAAGATAAAAATTACTCATTCAGTTGAGAATAAAAGGCAAGAAAGGAAAAGAAAAAAACAACCCTAGAATAGTCCTGGCACATAGTAGTTTTAAAATATTGGCAGGATGAATGGCTGCATTCATGAAGGAAGGGCTAGGTGAATGCAGTGTTGACATTCCTCTTCTGAGGATACCAGGTAAGAAAGAAAGCAGTTCCGGGATACCGCCTAGGTTAGAGGTTGTGATTTAGAGATAAATGAGTCTGCTAAAGCACCACACATCAGTATTTGTCCTGAACTGTACACAGTCCCTTTGAAATCTTGCATGTGAATCCTCTTTTCCCCTATCCCTGAGTTCCCTTCCCCTTGAGGTGAGTCAGCTGAAAAGGCACCATGTGCGTTCCACAGCTCTGATGTATCTGTGGTTGCACTCCAGGATTTCCCCATTCCCCACATGTTTAGGCAAATTCATTTTAATTTTTCACTTCATTTCAGTATTTCTGAATGCTACTTACCACGTAAGATTGCATTTTCAGACTGCCTTGATCGGTAAAGGATTTTCCATTGTGCTGGTCCCTCGCTCTACTAGATCCCCAGGCGGAACAGCTGCAAAACTTAATCTAGCTTTTGGTAATGAATTCATTCATCTTATTTGTATGCAACTCAGGCAGACTAACCCCAACTTTGAAGGAAAATGAATGCTGATCTTTTTAAAGAGAGTGAATATGGAGCAGCCTGATCCCTAAGAGGCTCCAAGAGATTGAAGTTGTTCAAGTCTCACCTCCCCACTGCCCAGCCCACCCCAGCCTTAAAGGGTGAAGCTGCACAATCAGGAAAATGATTTGACCATCCAGTCAATCAAAGATGCCCCACAAACCACTCAAGCAGGCTGATGAGCCAAACGGACTTCTCCTGGGATGGTAAAAATCAGCAGCTCTGCTCAGTGTCTTCATCCTTCTGAGCCTCAATTTACTCATCTGTGAGTTAGGTTGCATTCAAACATAAGCATCTACAACCCCGCTTCTCACAGTTTTGGGTGCGTCAGAATTAGCCAGTGTTGTGTATTGGTTTGTTTTCAAATCCACTTGTTTGTGACTTAAGTGACATTGTTTTGATCTCCTTGTTCAAGGCTTAAGTGACGTTGTTTTGATCTAAGGGAAAATTGAGGAGGCCGTGTCAAGATGATACGGGCAGAAATGTTGTCCTACTGAATGCTTATGCATACGACTGTGCGGAGGAGCTACTATGACATAGGGCACGTTCAAACTTTAAATATCAAGAATTGATGAGGACTTACCAAGAAGTTGCCTGGGCAAGGCCACACTTTGCTGATCTAAATGACTCTCCCAAAGATCTTGAGATACTCGTTCCTGCTGTAGCCAGGGCTCTCTCGGTCTGCAGGGTTGTTAGAGCAGGCAGCAGACTCAGGTGGGAAGGGACATCTATTTCTGCTTAGCAAGGCTACCCCTTGTAGGCAATGGTGCAAGTCATGCTGGGGGTCACTGGAGTAATGGTAACCTTTGGAGTAGCCCACCCTGCCTTCCAACCCCAGTGCCATCACCCACTAGAGAAGTGCCCCCAAAGCAAGGGACAGCCAAAAGCTGACACACAGCTTTGGATTTGGAAGGAATGATTCTACCAAGAATGACCATAGAGAAAGAGACACCTCAACTAAGTTTGGACATTCTTTCATTTCCTCTTTGCCTAGAACAATAATGCAGTTACTCTATCATTGGTCTGGAGTGTTACTTCTTTATTGGCTCATTAGGAGACATTACCCTATGTGCTTCTGGCTCGTGAAATGTTACTATTAAAAATTATAATTCCCGCAGTAAACCTGTGCTAGCTGAATTACTGGCAAAGACAGATCTCAGTCTCTGGGCATAATTTGCCCCATGAAAACATCCAGAGAACTTGTTAAAATACAGACTTCTGGGCTCACCCCAGAGGTTCTGATGTGATAGTTCTCAGGAGCAGCCCAAGAATGTATATTTCTAACAAGTTTCCAGTTGATGGCCATGTTGCTGGTACACAGACCACACTTTGAAAACATTGACCTTTAAAGCTCCTTTTAATTTTATTATTGCACTCTAGAGTAGTGCAAAATTCAAGTTGTAGAAACTTGTATTTTAATGTTAACTGTATATGTAAAATAACTTCTGCTAATTTTTATAAGCGCATGTATTATCAGACTGTGTTGATGCACCGTAGTTAACAACAAGCTACAATTACTCTCATCATTTGCCTTTGGCAGTTGACAAAGAACCTTGGTATACATTTTATTTTTCTCTTCAAGTGAACATTTAATATGCACGGTCAGTCTCCCAAGTATGCAGTAAAAGTGGCCATTTATGTGTTCATGGGTACCAGAAAGAAATGTCCAATTTCAGAAATATGCTTGCTTGACCAGCTCCTTACTTCTAGAATGCATTAATTCCTCTGGAGGAAGACTGAAGTTCTATTAAAATGCAAATGTCCCAGAATATACTATAAGTACACAAACAAAGGAATCTCATCAGTCAATCACCTATTACTGCAAATGCTTTTCGCAACTCATTTCACAAGCCCCAAAAGTGATAGGAGCAGGAAGGTGAAGTCATAGGCATGATTCACCAGAGGTGGCCTCATCACGACAGAAAAAGGACATGAATGTTGGAAAAGTTCAACACTGAAAAGTTCACCAACATCACCATTTCACCCAGGCCTGGACTTATCTATACATTTGGCAAAGCCTTGTCTCAAGTGGGCTAAGCCAGGCCCAGTGATCTTAAGTGAAAGACTATGGAATCAAAATGAATAAAGCTCCATGATCCAGATTTGCCTAACAAAAGGTGATATTCTCAAAACTCATGTGGTTCCCTGAACATGTTACTGGACAATTATATAACAGTATTCTGCTGTCTGGACCATGAATTACCTGTACATTTGGCAGAAAAGGTTAGGCCAGTGGCTTCTGCAATCAAGGAGGAAAGGAGGAGGACCCAACCATTCTCTGTAGCACAGAAAGGAGGTAAACACTGCAGATCTTGAGGTATATGCTATAAATGAAAACAAGCAGAATGAAATTTAGCAGCTGTGTGTTCTCTTGAGTGCTTCTTATTACCTCGTTACTTGTTTCTTTCTCTCTAACTAGAAATTAGAATATTTGAGAACTCCTGGGGCCTGGAATGTCTCAGGCTACCTTCTCCATTTGAACCCAAAATACACTTGCTACAAGCAAGGCAAATTTGTGAAAGGAGAACAAGCAAAATGTAGAGCATAAAAGAAGTTGGAGTATGCATAAATCAGACAACCAAAAACATGAGCTCCCATAAAAATAACATCACAAAAGCCTGCCTATATATAGCCAACAAAGATGGTATACTCTGTGATTTTGCCATGACATTGTATCCACTTAGCATATCATTAAAGCAAGGTATATTTCCAAGATAACAAAATGAGCAGGCATTTCATTTGATTTCAGTAAATATGGGTTAGAATCCCTGCTGCTACCTAACTGCTCTAAAAGTAGATGCCAGGGACACAATCGTAGGAGAAGCATATCTTTAACTCTGGGTAGCAGAGCCTTTGGGCTGCTGAGATAGAGGGAACTGTTTCTGCTAACTGCCGCTTTGCTTTGGACACAACTCTGTTACCATGATATAAAGGCTGCAGGGCCATAAATAGCAATTATTGCCTCCACCGTGCAAGAAGTTCGGCGCTGGACTGCCTGGGCTGACATCCTAGCTCTGCCACTGACTTTGGTGTCTGCTTCCTCAACTGTAAAATCAGGTAACAAATAGTATCTACTTAATTGGGTTATCATAAGGATTAAGGAATTGAGTGACTAACACATGGAAAACACTGAAAACAGAGCCTGGCACCCAGTAGGTGCTAAATAAATGTTAGCTTTGAAAGCTGATCCTCTCTGCTCTTTCTTCTGCAAGTCTGTCCTTGATGATCAATGTGTGCAAAGGCTCCCCTTAAGAATGAAAATCTTGGGACGCCTGGGTGGCTCAGTTGGTTAAGTGGCTGCCTTCGGCTCAGGTCATGATCCCAGCATCCTGGGATCGAGTCCCACATCAGGCTCCTTGCTCGGCAGGGAGCCTGCTTCTCCCTCTGCCTCTGCCTACCACTCTGTCTGCCTGTGCTCGCTCTCTCTCTCTCTCTCTCTGACAAATAAATTTAAAAAAAAAAAAAAAAGAATGAAAATCTTTGTTCAAACAGAAACCACTCATTCAAAGAGAAAACTCTCCACCTAAAAAAAATGCTAGCACCCCAGGGCCTGGGTCCCTTCAGGACACACAAAAGAAGGGACCAAGGTGGAGAAATGTCCAAAGACGGCCCACAACCCAGAGCCGGAGCAGGATCGCTCCAGATGCCCTGCAAGGTCTGCTCCAGTACCATTTAGGGGCTTTTGGATCGACCACATTACAAAATATGAATGCCGGGGGAATGGCCTTTGATCAAATCCCAGACCCACTCCTTCATTGTTTTGCAGCCTTGGGAAAGTGACTTAACTTCACTGAGCCTCCGTTTCTGAAGGTCTAGAATGGTGATGGTCCCGCTCCCTTGTTAGTGTCGGTGCTGGAGAATGCAGCCAACACCACGGAGCCCCACCCGCCCTGTGCGCAGCGAAGGAAAGGCCGTCTCCACAGGGACCCTCTGTGCTGATGGCATGTGAGCCATGTATTTGCACTAGGTGCGAAGAGACGCATTCTGCCTCTACCTAGACCTCTGTGTACTCTTTTCCCTAGGTTTAATGGCCAACAAATTCATCACTATGGTTAATAATAACAATAGCAACCTGCAATTTGGCACCTACTATGGGCTGCTTGCTGCTTTGCTTCATTTCTTGATCGTAGGAACCGATATACTGGGATCTATATGCCTATAATCTATTAGCTTACATATATGAAATACATATTTATAAATCATCATGACATGTGTCTCATTTGCATATGTTTAGGGGTATGTGTGCATGTAGTACGCACACACACACATACACACATGTACAGGTGCATAATTTTTAAACATTTTTAAATGACTAATTCAAGACCTATTCTTTGGAAGCTGGGCAGACGTGGATTTTAAAGTAACTTCCCTCTCTCTGCATTGGTATTAAAACAACTGGGCTCTTGGGGTGCCTGGGTGGCTCAGTGGGTTAAAGCCTCTGCCTTCAGCTCGGGTCATGATCCCAGAGTCCTGGGATCGAGCCCTGCATTGGGCTCTCTGCGCGGCGGAGAGCCTGCATCCTCCTCTCTCTCTCTCTGCCTGCCTCTCTGCCTACTTGTGATCTCTGTCAAATGAATAAATAAAATATGTTTTTAAAAAATCTTTAAAAAAAAAAACAACAACTGGGCTCTCCTTTTTAGGATTCACTTGTCTCTTTATTGTCTCTTCAGGCTGAACTTGGTTGTAAGGTCACGTGATCTTGTTGAATCAGCTCAGTTTGTTCATTTAAAGTCTTCCCATCGTTTCCACTGATGTGAGTTTAAGTGAGAGCAATTCAGACCTTGTAAGTTGGTGATGTCCTCGGGTCCTCTGGGCTCTAGATCCCTGCTGAACCCCTCGACCTACCCCCTGCTCTTAGCTTTCACAGGAATGCTAATGATCAACCCCTTGATGCTTTCTACCTATTTGTAACTCTCCTGAGTCCATATTCACCTTAGAATGTCAGGGGCTCAGGCATTAAAATTCAGGCCCCATACAATCCACCTACCGGTAAAAACTAATGTCCATTAACCTCACCTGAAATCATATAGCTCAGAAAAGGCAGAGAGAAAGCTCCAGTTCACCAGAGAGAGTTAGCTGAAGTCTTCTAGGGCAGATCCCACATTATCTCATGGAGCTAATTAAATATTAATTTTCTAATTAAATATTAGAAAATAATTAAATATTAGAAAAATATGTTAATTAATTAATTAATTAATAGAAAATAATTAAATATTAGAAAAATAGAACTATTGAAAATGTTTTGTCTTAGGTGCTTTGGATTTTTTATTTTGTGAAATAAAAATAGATCACATTGCAGTCTTCCTTGACCATTCTTTCTGAATCCATTAGCATGAATATAGCAAATATAGACTTCTAGTCCATTTTTTATACTCTAACATACATATAAATGACCATTAAAAATATGCTGTAGTATATATATAAATTTTAAACTTACCTAGGTAGTATCATATTGTATCATTCTGCAAGTTGCTATCTCCATTCAACATTGTGTTTTGGTGATGTATATATATTGGTACATACAGATCTAGTTCATTCTTTTTAATTGCCCAGGGTCACAGGACACATTAATATAGGAGAAAAAAAAAAACCCTGCCCATTTTACCACCCAGGTACAAGAGGCCAGGGACTCCAAACCACAATCAGCATACAGCGGTGCCTTTGGGGAAAAAAAGCATCAGTTACTATCTATCAAACTGTAGTATGTCCATCATGCCCTACACTGAGCTAGATTAAACAAATTAAAGTCACAAAGGGGTATCTACCATTGCCAAATTTATGAATGAGTTGGGAATACAAATTTAATGCTTAAAATAACTAAAATCGATGGAATCGATTTTTAGGGTATTGTTTTAAGGATGAAAATATTTCAAAGCTGGGAGAGATCACCATGGACAGGTTCAGTTAGAGAAGTCTTTCTGGATGAGACAGTAGTAGAGCCAGGCAATAAAGGGTAGCAAAAAGATTGACTACCATAAGAGACTAGGAAAGACACTATTGATTGGTAATATCATAAAAAAGGTTTATAGGTTGGAATAAGTAGGGAGTATGTAGAATAACCCTAAATAGAGGGGAAAACAGCTATTGGAGGAAAGGTGGGGTAAATATGCAGAGAAATCTGGGAACCAGATGACAGAGCCTCTGCTTGTTATCAAAATGGAGCCCATTAAGGATATCCATGTAGGATGGGTTCTAACTGTTCTGTCTCCAGCTCCTAGAATGTTCCAGGCCTTCTCATACCCCTGCACCTTTGAACACACTGTTCCTCAGCCAGGAATGCCATTTCTGACCCTTTCAGCTTTCATCTCAGGCAGCAAACACATGAAGCCTTCCTTGAGAAATGCTCCCTGCCCAGAATTAGGTACTCCTTCTCATATACTTTTATATCTTGGGCTTTCTTCTAGCATAGAGCTTGTTGAAATGGGTTCTAACTATGTTTAGCTGCCTTTCCCATTAAATTATAAACTCATTGGGAAGAAGAACTTTGACCTATTTATCTCTGTGCTCCAGAATATAGCATATTGTTTCATAGAGATGTGCAATTATCGTTTGCATTAATACCTTGATTAATGATTAAAGAATTGTGTATATTTGTGTAATTTTCCATATTTTGAAATATTTGTATGTAAATATTTTCCACTTAGGCTAAAAAAACAATCATTATTTTGGTGCCTCTTGACTTTTGGAATACTTCCCACTAGAAAGAAACCAATTATAACCAATAATGCATTAAATTAGTGATGAAATTATGAAAGGTAAGTCAAAGTTCTATTTGTCTTGCAACTGTGCAAAACTCCAAACTTTCTCATCTATAGAAAAGAAAAACCATGAACACTTTGATATAACTATGACACTTCAGCCAGGCCATCTCCAAATGGATATATTGTTTAAAAAAGAAAAAAATTGAAATTTTGCATAAAATCTGTTCATAGAATATTAATTTGCCCATTTACTCATTTATTTAAAAAATATATTTTGGGTCCCGGCCACAGGGATACTGAGTGAATAAGCCAGATGCCCCTATTCACATGGAGCTTAGAGTCAAATGGACAGGACATACAAAAGTAAAAATAATGAGAAACACAGGAAAACATCGCAGAGAGTAGCAAGCCATGAAAAAACAAGAAACTAACGAAGAAGATCACAGGATGGGTAAGCCAACTATTAGAGGTACGGTTAGTCATCCCATTTGAGAAGAGAATGAGCAACGTTGAGCAAGGCTCTGAGGCACAAGAACATTCCAGACAGAGACAGAGTCCTCTGCAAAAGTTCCAAGGAAGGCAAAGGCCAGGAATGCTCAAGAAACCACCAGGTCACAGGTAACTAGAAGATGCGACTGAGGATGGGAAGCGACGAGCATTAATCTGAGGGCACACTGTCGAGGTTCAAATCCTGGCTCTGCCACTTCTTAGCCATGTGACCTTCAGCAAGTCACTTAACCTCCTGCGTCCATCGTAGGGTCATGTGAGGGAAGAATGAGTGAAGTTCTAGAACACAGCCTGATACACACTAAGTATATATGTTTATACTTGTATAAACATAAAAACACACTAAGTGTATATGTTTATAGATGTTTTAAACCTTTGCATATGTCAGGGTTTCCCATCACACTTAAAATAATGCCCTAAGTTTTTTCCATGGCTTACATGGCCCTCCATGATCTGGCCATTTCTCTAGCCTCATTTCCTATGGCTCTCATCTTTCTTACCAGCTTCTAGTCTAGTCATTTCCCAAGTGCACCAAATCTGTTCAGTCCCCAGGTTTCCTCTGTTGTTTCCACAGCCTAGAATGTTCGTCCTCTAGAAAGGGGCATTACTCATTGGCATCTCCTCAAATGCCCCCTTGGTCAAGAGACCCTCCCTAATACCACGTCGCTCTGTCTGCTCAGCCTGCTTCATTTTGCTTCGGTCACTGGTCAGGACCTGACCCTCTCTTTTACAATTCTGTGTTGAGTTGTTTACCGTCTGTGTCCTCCACGGAGACAGAGACTTCATTTTTACACTGATATCCTCACTACCCAGAAAAGAAAAAAAAATAAATGAATAAGTAAATGCCTAAATCACTACACGATCTCATTTAATACGCAACTCCATCTGGGCATCATCGTCACACAGGTGAGAAAACAAAATCCGAGCTAGGAAACCCCAGCTGTCAGTGAGTTGCTGTGTCCACTCCAGTGGTCTTAATGGCCACTGAGCCCCCTCCATGCTTGACTCCACATTACCCCCCTGCCCTCGGCCATGACCACACAAACAAATGAAGACACTTGTGCCCAGCCCATCATGATGTTTCTAGCACTTGACAGCTCCTGGCAGGGAAAGGGGAGCAGTCCCTCTCACTTCTGCCATCTTATAGCCCACCCCAGGGTGACGTCCACGTCGGAAGGGTACATCTCAGCTCTGTTGCATTCTTCCCTTCACCAGCCATTCGTGTTTCTATCAGTGCCAGCTGAGCCACCCCTTTCTCCCCACTCCCAGGTCTTTCTCCTCTTGATCTTTTCTGGGTGGACTCAAAGATGCAGGCCACATTGGAATGAGGGAGCTGTGAATAGATCATGTCCCTGGACGCCTTTCCCCAGCTGCCTACAATCATCAATAAAGAGGCTACATCATTCTGCCAGCAACCTCTTGGTGGTACCTAACCTTCTGCGGTTTGATCTTTTCTCAGCCTGTCTTTTCCATTTCCTCAAACCTGGTTTCCCTTTCAGTGCCCGGAATACTGATTTATTTTGAAAGAGCATCATCCGCGGTGTCTTCTCTGCTCCATAAATTAATCAATAACTGAGTCCAGCCCAGCAGTGGATCAACGAATATTCCCCTTCTGCTCACCCCAGCCTTCCAAGTCTGCTTTGCCCTGGGTTGTGAGCACCTTGTGTTCCAGGGCCTGGGAGGGGCAAGGCGTACCAGGAAGCAGAAAAGCAAATGCAGGTCAATCCATCTGCAGAAAGTAGGATAAACCCAACTTCCTTTTGAGGGTAAACCTCTAATTCTCTTAGTTCTTTCAAAACTGAATACAGAAAGAAACATTCATGCTGCTTCCTCTCCCCCCCATTTCCATGGAATCCCACACATCCTATGAAGAGAGCGAGAGCTGGACACTTTCACCCCAGCTGAAGGAGCTATTTCAGGCTCCACCTCCCACTTACTTCTCTAAGCCTGCAATCTGTGGGCTCTCCAGACTTTTCACGGTGGTGGTGTTTAAGCCTAGAATTTCCCTCTCTGCCCAGCCCCTTCAGGTTCACAACTGAAGCAGCTGCATCATATTTCGAAGTATTAATTTAACTTGATTTCCTCCCTGTGCTTTCCCCCTCTTTCTTCCTTCATCAAAGTGGGAGCCAGCTCTTTGATTCATTGCCTTAGGGCAGGTCCATGGCAAAGCAAAACAAGAAACCTGTTGGATTTTCCGGTTTGTGTTTCCTTAACCCTAAACCCACTGAGGAGGAGAGGGTCTGCCTGAAGAAGCAGAGGGCTTGGGAAAAGTAGCCAGTGCAGGATGGGATTCCCCTGGACTGGGGTAAGAGAGCGGCATATACCCAGAGAACAGCAGAACTACCTGGTCTTGTTCTGGGGTAGTACCTTGCAGCATAAAGACCTCAAAAAGAGATGGTGCCATGGGCACCCCAGGAGGAAAAACCCTAAGCACCGAGGGACCTGGCTTTGGCAAAGCCATTCACATCCCATGGGACATAGAAACAGGGGAACTACCAGATGTCAGGAGACAGTGAGGATTTGGAAGCAAGGATGCCAGCAGTGAACACGATGGACTTACAAGTCAGAGATCTTTTCTTTTGCAGACATTACACATGTGCAATCCCCATTTCCCAAGGTTTGGTGCAATCTCAAGGGGGAGAAGGAATCCCAATGACAGTGACAGACTGTGCCACCAACTGAACAGAAATGGGCCCACAGTGTTCCAAATCCAGTTGATTTTCAGAAAAAAATTATATTTCTTCTACAATGGGGCTTATTGGAATGAATTCAAACAGAGGTTTAGACATACCCCGGCTTTCCTTTTTTTTTTTCTTTTTAAAGATTTTATTTATTTATTTGACAGAGAGAGAGAGAGAGAGAGAGAGATCACAAGTAGGCAGAGAGACAGGCAGAGAGAAAGGGGAAGCAGGCTCCCTGTCGAGCAGAGAGCCCAATGCAGGGCTCCATCCCAGGACCCTGAGATCATGACCTGAGCCGAAGGCAGAGGCTTAACCCACTGAGCCACCCAGGCCCCCTCCCCCCCGGCTTTTCAAAATGCTTTCCCCCAGATCTTACCTGTTAAATCTACCCAAGACATGCACACATCAAGTCCAGGCACTGCCAGCAGCTGGCTCTGGGATCCCACACCCAACTCCAGGCCAAAGGCTCACTCCTGCAGAAGGGACATCTTCAGACAGGTATCTTAATTCCAGAAGGGTTACTGTGGTAAAGAGTTAATTTTTCATTTCCTTCGTGTCAATTGGCACCTTGAATCCAACATTCCCAACACCCAGTTAATGCTGTCTTCAAGAGAAAAAGCTCAGTTATCCAAATCCTTCTTCCTCTACATAGAATTACTTTCCTGTGGATTCTTTATGGAGAATGTTCTTCAGCTCTCTCTTCTGTGTCTCCACCACTACAGTCCTATCAGAACTTGACTACTCCTCGCTAATACTGTCTTAGTCACTGTGGTAGACACCTCATGAACATGTACATGGATACACAATAACAAAGAGGGGAAGAACCAGGTAGCCTGTATTTTATTATCTGAATTTAAATCTCTGTGTTCTAATATTTATGATGCGAATGTATTCTATAGAAAGAGACTTACATGTGATGTGCATCTCCATTTTGCCATTTCTTAACATGCATTTGTTATCTGTGCATGTAATAGGGTACAGACACTGTTCTGTCCAAATGCTAACATTAGTCGCAGTAAACCAGCAGGGTCAAGAAATTTGTCACAATACCCAGCCTGTCAACCAGTCATTTGGACTCAGTTCAGCATGAGAAGCCAACCAAGGTCAACGGTTGTTATCTAATAAAGTCAAGGTCTTTCTAATTAATGCTGCAACAATCACAGATTTGCAAAAACGCACTCTAGGAATAAAAAAAAAAAGGAGAGTTGATGCTATAATTGAGAGGGTTATTCTTCTGTGGTGGAACTGCATTCAACCAGACAACTTGCCAGAAATACACATTCCTTTTTCAGCACTACAGCGGCCAGGGAAAGAGGTTTGTTTCAGTGGATATGAATTCGTTAAATCGTATTTCGGAAATGTGAAGATGGTAGACTTTGGTGATTCGTGGCAGGAAACTTGGACATAATAAGTAATAAGAACCTATAAAATATGACACTGCCATCGAACAGACATGGGAGTGCAGGGGGTGTTGGCAAGCCTCAAAACCAGCATCCTCCAGCAAAGAAAGAGACCAGCCTTCTCATGCCAGAAGAGCAAGGAAGGAAAGCAGATGCTTCAGTGAGAGCCACAGGCCTCCACTCTTCCAAGTTTCAATGTAACATATGACATTTTCAATATTCATAGGGTGGAGAAGGTAACCGCTTCATTCCCCAATTGATTCGTTACCTTTTATTCATTTGCTATCTCTTTATGCTGTCGCAAGAAGGTGGCAAAGCAGATTTTCTTGAATTTTACATGACTCCCGGTTCGGATGTATTTGCAATCAACTTTCTATTGATTGTTCATAGCTACGATAGTCTGTACTTGTCAGCGTATCCTTCTCCCCCGGTCTGTGCTCACTCCCTCACCATCCTAATAAAGCAGATATTGTATCTAATGTTTTATTTTATGTAATTCTAGAGCTACAAATGATTCCTGGGCTTCCCTTAGGACATGCTGCTGACAGACTAGCTGTTCTCTTCCCTAGGACATTCAGCAGCCACACCAGCCCATGCAGCCCAGACCTACTCTACGCCCCCCCCCCCTCCCCTCCCATTCATGCAACTCGCCCCCGGGCTTTGCAGTCAGTGTTTGAGAATCATCATTCTGTGTTACCTGAAGCAGAACTCATTATTTTAAAGTTCCATCATCTCAAACTTGCAGATCTGCGTTGGTTATCTGTTCTTTCATCTAGACTAAGTGTTTTAGGCAATGGGGTCTCTGCTGAGTAAGTGCTTTCACAGGGAGAACTTTTTCTGTAGCTCATCCATTCCACTCCCTTAATAGAAGTGGGTCCTCTGAAGTTAAAAAAAAACAAAACAAAACAAAACGGTTTTGAGCACTAAAAGATGGAGAAAATGAGTATGCTAAGAATCAGAGATTTTAAAATCAATTAGGGAGAAATTGTGGCTCTTCTCTCTCTCCCTCTTCCACAATGCTCTCTTCCAAGCTCTCTTTCTCGATGGATAATTCCTGAAGTCAACACTTCCTTACCACTTTGTCAGAGTGTCCTAGGCTTCTAAGACCAGGAGAATAATGACCCTGGCCAGAAAGCTGGCAGAGTTTGGAAAGGCACCTATAAATCAAGCTGAATATTTTTGATAAAATACATAAAGATAAATTGATTGGTAGACAAATGATGAATTTATTAGCAAGGCAGAATTGCAAGGATATATAGCAAAGTGTTAGCAGTGTTTATCACTAAGGAGTATAAGTCCAATGATTTTTATTATCTTATGTGTGCTTTTTTAAAAAAAAACTTATTTTTCAGAGCAGTTTAAGCTCACAGCAAAATTGAAGGGAAGATAGAGAGATTTCCCATATATACCCTGCCTCCCCACTCAGCAACATCAATACCAACCCCTCAATACCAACATCCCCCACCAGAGTGAGGCCTTTGTTGACATTGATGACCATACATCGACACATTTTAATCACCCCAAGTCCAGAGTTTACCTTAGGTTTCCCTCTCTGTGTTGTGCAGTCCATGGGTTTGGGAAAGTGGGCAATGACATGTTTCTATCATTATGGTATCATACAGGGTGTTTTTACTGCCTTAGAAATCCTCTGTGTTCTGCCCCAATCCATATCTCTTTATTTTTTTTCCCAACTTGCCCCAGTGAGAAGCTATAGTTTATAATGAGAAAAAAATGTTTTATAGTGAAATAAAAACAGAAATGGTCTGTAAAACTTGGAAAACCCAGAGGGTGGATAAGATTCCAACCACTACTTGGACTTCTTATACAGTTATTCAAGAGAGAATGTAGAAACTGCTGACATTCTTAATTCTTAGGTCCAGGAATGGGTAACACCACTTCTTCTGCATTCTGTTGGACAAAGCAGTCACAAGTCAGCCCAGATTCAAGGAGGCAGAGGCAGACACTCTGCATCTCAGTGCAGAAATGACATGTATACACGCAAGGAAGGAACTGAAGGCAGTCATTTTCAAGAAACACCACATATGGGGTGCCTGGGTGGCTCAGTGGGTTAAGCCACTGCCTTTAGCTCAGGTTATGATCTCAGGGTCCTGGGATCGGCCCCACATCGGGCTCTCTGCTCAATGGGGAGCCTGCTTCCTCCTCTCTCTCTGCCTGCCTCTCTGCCTTCTTGTGATCTCTGTCAAATAAACAAATGAAATCTTAAAAAAAAAAAAAAAAAGGAAACACCACATATTCCCAGAGGGTCTGATAGGGAAGGGAAGAAGTCAAAACTCGCAGAGTGTTGGTTTCTACTTGATTCTTTAGAATTAGGGAGAGATAGTCATGCCTCAGAATTGTCTCAGCCTAAGAGGTGGCAGCTAAGTTTCATGTTCTCACACCAAAGGATGTCAACAGGGTGGGTGAACCCATTTTAAAAAATGGGCAAAGGACCTCAATAAACATTTCTCCATGAAAGATATACAAGTGACCAATAAGTGCATTTTTTAAAAGGATTTTATTTATTTGTCAGAGAGAGAGAGAGAGAGAGATCATGCAAACGTAGGCAGAGTAGCAGGCAAAGGCAGAGAAAGAAGCAGCCTCCCCACTGAGCAAGGAGCCTGATGTGGGACTCAATCCCAGGACCCCGAGATCATGACCTGAGCCAAAGATAGTGGCTTAACCCACTGAGCCACTCAGGTGTCCCCAATAAGTGCATTTTAAAAAATATATTCCACATCACTAGTCATCAAGGAATTGTAAATTAAAACCACAATGAAATACCACTGCCCACCCACTAGGATGACTAGAACCAAAAAGTCACACAGTAACAAATGTTGGTGAGGATATGGAAAAAGCAGAAAAGGACAGAAAAATGTAAAATAGTGTGTGGTCACTTTAAAAAATGGTCTGGCAGTTCCTTAAACAACTAAAACAGAGTTACCCTAAGACCCAGCCTACTCCTCAATATGTATATAAAAGAAAACATTTGTAGAAAAACACATACATGGAAGTTTATAGCAGCATTATTCATGGTAGCCAAAAAGTAGAAGTGACCCAAATGCCCACTGGCTGATGATCAAAATGTGGTATATCTGAACAATGGACTTTTATTTGACCACAAGAAGGAATGAAGCACTGGATGGAATACAGCACACAACATGGTACCTGCCACAACATGGGTGAGCCTCAAAAACGTTATACTCAATGGAAGAAGCCAGTCACAGGGTACCACATTTGATTCAATTAACCAGAAAAGTCCAGAATAGGCAAATACAGAAAGATAGAAAGTAGATTATCAGTTGCAGAGAGGTGGAAGGTGGAAAGAAGGTTAATAGCTAAAGAGTATGTGTTTTAGCTTTGAGGTGATGAAAATGTAATAAAATGGTGGTGATTGTTGCATGTATCTATGAAACATAAAAGCCACTGAACTGTGCATATACATGGGTGATGTGTATGATGTAGGACTTGCAGCTCAATATTTTTTTTTAAAACTGGTCAAAAATCATGACAAATGAAAACAAAAAGAGGAAGGTGAGTAATATAAATTACTTGGCACCTCCCATTGTCTGGCTGGGGCAAAGTGGCTGGTGTAGCCCAAGACTGGTCTGTAGAGAGTGACTGTGGTTGGCGCCTGAGAACACACAGAAGGTGCTGGGGTGGAGAAGGGATAAGGGTCATAGAAATGGTGAAAAGAGGCCTCTGGGTATGTAAACTGTATCCATGTGAGGAATGTATCTTTCTGTGATGAAGAAGGCACAAAATTCTGATTGTCCATAGTTGGGTCCTATGCCCACCCTAAGACCAGACCAAAGAGAGGAGAAAAGGAAGCCTCCAAAGGAAGAGCAAAGTGCCAGCACGGAGAAGAAAAGGAAAGCTGAGCAATTGCAAACAAAGGATGCCCACTATAAGAAAACAGGTTTGATGGTTCCATCTCAGGAATTTTAAAAGTCGAATGGAAAAATCTGCCTCAAAAGTGACTAAGCTTCTGGTCCGAGAGGTATGCAGCAGTTGCCTGGAGGGTCTAAATGGAGGGCCCTTGTGTTAGACAAGCAACTTTAAAAGAAACCCCAGTGACTCACTCCCCTAGTATTCATGCCCTTGAGTAATTCCCTTTCCTTGAGGACGGGTCAGATTTAGTGACTTGCTTCTAGAAAATCAAATGCAGCAGAGATGATGGGAAGTCATTTTCAAGAGTAGATGACTTTCAGGGCACCTGGGTGGCTCAGTGGGTTGGGCCTCTGCCTTCGGCTTGGGTCATGATCTCACGGTCCTGAGATCGAGCCCTGCATCAGGCTCTTTGCTCAGCAGGGAGCCTGCTTCCTCCTCTCTCTCTGCCTGCCTCTCTGCCTACTTGTGATCTCTCTCTCTCTGTCAAATAAATAAATAAAATCTTAAAAAAAGAGAGAGAAGGTGACTTTCATCTTGGGTGTCTTCTCTCCTTTTCTTGACCTCTTGCTCACTTGTTCACTCACTCTGAAGGAAGCCAGCTGCCAGCTTCTCCATGCAAACCTTGTGGAAGGAACTGATATCTCTGGCCAACCGCCAGTGAGCACCCATGACCTGTCAACAGCCCTGTAAGTGAGCCTCAGAGCACATCTTTCCCACCCTGTTGAGCCGCCAGACAGCCTCGGCTGACACCTTGACTACAGTCTTATAAGACACCCTGAGCCAGCGGCAGCTGAGCCTGGTCAGTTTCCTGCCCCAGAGTCTGTGAGATAATCAAGACTTGTTCTTTTTAGCCGCTAGGTTTTCGAGTAATTTGCAACACAGTGGTAAATAACCAGCACAGCCTTTAAAGCCCCTTCTCATCCTAATATTACATTTGTTTGAGAATCTATTGTATCCAAGGGATTACTGCTGTGGGATGAGTATGTATGGGCATATGCATGTGAACACGAGTTTGTATGTGCCTGCATGTATTTTGTCAGGAAGGTGATGCATGACATGAAAAAGGCCATTAATTTCAAACTCCAGCCCATTTGGATGTTGATATACCCTGGCTCTGCCTAACAACACACTGGTTTCTGTGAATAGAACTTGCTCCATCTCTCAACGAGAAGGAAAGTGTTGCTGTGACAATCATCACAAAAGAACTAGAGCTACCCCTCTTAACCATGTCTCATACCCTATGAGAGAATGCAGCCAGCTGGGTCAAATTAGCCCTTCGCCAACCAAAATTGTTTAAAGTGTAATCAGCATCACTTAGACTTTGTTTCTGATTAGTATGGGAATGGTCAGAAGCTTCTGAAGGACCATCTATCTCCCTAATTCTACCCTTTGCTCCACAAGAATATGTTAGCCTTCTTTTCTGCCCAGAAACCTATAACTGCCCATGCTAAAGCCATAAATTATGCAGGAAGCTCTTCAGTGCAGAGATCAAACCTGGATCACTACATGGCTTTTATTCATACCCAAAGCATGCAGCCTGCTTTGTCCTGGAGAGAGGGGCCCTCCCCAGCAGGAGCTACAGAAACACTGTTGACAGGATCAGAAGCCCAGTTTTGCTCTTGCTTCCCTCCTGTCCCCAACAATTAGCCTCACTCAGAATGTCAGCTTGCCCTTGTGCTAATGGCATACAATCACAAAAGAACAAGAGCTGGCAACTCAGAGAAGTGAGTGAGGGTCTGCCTGGGATTCTTCTCCTCCAAAGGTTCTCAGGTGACCCCCTCCAAAGGGGAAGAAGTCATTACCCTGGTCACCTGAGGCCTCACAGGCATGGGGTCCCAGAAACTGATCCTGAGTTGGTTGGAGGTTATACAGGAATCAGGAATGCAAGGGTCCAAGAGTTCTTCAGACATGCCATTCAGATGGGCATGTGGAGAGGGCCACAGCCTAAAACAGTATTCTGTTGTAGTCTTAGTGAGGACGAGCATTGGATGTCAGCAGATGATCCAGTGTGGAAAAAATATGGGGACATGGGCTGGAGGGTAGACCCAATCAGAGAAAACTTCTGGTCTGTGCTCCCTGGCCCCACCATGACAGAGCTGAGCTGTCAAGGAAAGAGATTCCTCCCCCGCAGTCTGGAGTTGAGCAAGAGACACAAGATCTGGTAATGCAGGCAACAGGATCTCCTGGGGAAAAAAGGCCTGGGTTCTAGTCCTGAAGCTTGCTTTTATCAGTTGTCTAGGTTATGCCTTTTTTTTTTTAAATTATAATTAAACTAAACCCACTCAGATTAGCTTATGCCAAATCAGGTCTCTGGTGTAAGTCTTGCAGAGAACCTAAGAGAAACAAGTAGAATTGAACCCCAGAAGAAACTAGAACTTACGCCTAGAAAGAGGCCAAGATCCAGGACAGTTTTTCTCTCTCTCACTCCTTTCCCCGCCTTCCATTTCCCTCCACCCACCATCTCTCTCTCTCTCTCTCCCTCCCACCCTCCCTCTCTTCATGTTCTCTCATCTAGCTGTGCTATGTGGCTGTCATTTCTGTCTGCTCTTGCGTGCCCACGTGAGTTGGCCCTCCAAGTACAAATGTCCTCAGGTCAAAACACTGTTAAACTGACAAGTATTGCTGAATTCCATTTCCAAATTCTCAGGTGAGAGACGCTGACCAGACAGATGGGGTCAGGGGTCTGATCCTGGTCCCATGAGCCATGGACTGGAAGAGGGGTGGGGGTGGGATTCGGGCTCTTACAGCACAAGAGAGACGTCAGCTGAAGATGGGAAAGGGAGTGGTGAGAGAGCTGCACAAGGAGGGGCCTCTTGGGCTGGACAGACTGGCCCGAAGCCTGCAATCACTCCACAGCTTGCTTGGATGCAATTCTTTGAGGACCTTAAACTTCTAGTCCCTAAACTCCTCCCTTGTGAGTTCTGAGTTCTGTTCAACAAAGACAAACAACCTTGGGGTAGGATACCATATACTCATTTGCCCTCAGGAAGAGCAGATAGTCCCCACACCAATGCAGGAAGCCTTTGGTTGCAAGGTATGGAACTGTAAGGACAAGTCTGAAAAAAATAGGAGTCGGAGCATATTAGCCATCTGCTCATGCACGGCTACCTCCTTTCCCCGGTGCCTAAGCAAGGAGATAGCTAGAGTCCGTAGGAGGTGCTTTAATTAACCTGTTAAGGCCCAGGGGGAATCATTGATAGCATTATCACAGCACTAAATGGATCAGAAGTTCCAAATGTCTTGCTAAGGTGATTGAATTCCCAAAGGCCTAGAAAGAGTCAGTGTGCTGCCCTAAGTAGCCAGTTTATGACTCTAGCACAGAGCAGATGGGGCACTGGGGAGGGGAAGGCTCCCCCAGGGCAGCGGCAGAGGACTCTTCTAAGGTTATTCACACAAGCTGGGAAGACACCTCTCTGGCTTGTGTGGGGACAGGTGCCCTGCATTATACACTGAGGCCCTTTTAGGAATTTCTCACTCTAGTACATTCATGTTGGTTTGCTTCCCATCTTAGCCCATAAATCATCTCTTTTTCACTCTCCTGTCTTCCTGCAGATGGTTGAGAAATTACATGACCCAAAGACACCATCCGTGGACTGAGGTTTCCTTCAGTATCAGTCACTTTTGAATCAAGTACATTTAGCTGCAGTCTTGCTATTTTTCTAAATTACTGTCTTCAGCAAATGCTTCAATAAAACAGTCTTTTTATTATTCTGATGGAATTCAGCAAACAGTGTCTATGGGACTTTTGTTTTTTGTGAAGTGCTCTGTTGCCAGGATACCCAGGGTGAAGATGTCAAAAGAAGACACATTGAAAGGACAAGCTATAGTGAATATCCCAGAATCAGCCCTTTGCATACTAATCATCCTGATTTACCCTATGTTGTTTCTGTTTGCTATAGGAAAGATACTGAAGTCCACAGTTTCTAAATAATAAACTACCCAGAGAAGAGAAAACATGCATTATTAAGGAGGGCAATGCATCCTTAATTCCCTTCTTTTCCCTTTTTTCCTTTCTTTAAAAATGTGGCACTAGGACATTAGAGACACATTCTGGTGTTGGGTTAATGCAAGTAGGGAGATGAGAGAGAAATAGATTTCTTCACTGACAACTTCAGAAAGAACTGAATGTTCACAAGCATTTATGAAACACCTTCTAGGTACATAGTATGATACTATGGCCTTAAACTAGATGTATTTGAATTGATATAGATGTTAAGTCTTGTAGCCAAATAAATAGAAAATATTCTACAAGATCAGAATAAAGAGGCTTGAGATTGCATTGGTAGTAACTCCCAAGGCCATAACAGACAACAGATCTACGAGGAGCCAAAGGTATGATGTGTGTGTGGTGGGAGAAGGGGAAATTTAACTTTGGCCTGTCTCAATAGTAGTTTCCTGGTCACATGAATATATTGCACTATTAAAATATGGGCTAGTGACACTAGATGATGCATGAAGGATTTTGTTAACATAGAATACAGTGCTTCCAAAAAAAGTGTTTCAAGAAGGATTCCAGATGAGACCAACGAGCTTGGTGGACTTACGTAGGAGGCTGACCAGAGGCAAAGTTCTAGAAGCTACTCTATCAGAATAATTATTGAAGATACTGAGAATGTTTAAGCCAGAAGAAAAGAAGTTTACAATGCTAGTAAAAATACTATGCCAAAATCAACTCTAAACATATCCATCTTGACCAAAAATTGCCTGAACTCAAACTAGCACTCTCCTCTCACTGTGCAAGAGAGTAGAAACTTTGAATGCAAGATTTCCCAAAGAAAGTCAGTTGGCAGTCACCCCATTGACCATGCACCACTGAGTCATAGCACAGGGCCTGAGCCCAATGGAACACTTGCTCTCAGACATGGCATCATGATCTGAGTCCAAGACCTGACCTTGGTTCTGAGGGACTCTTCTCTCTCGGCCAGAGAAGGAGAAAGGCAAAGAAAGAAGAGAGCTATTCTCTTCTGCAGGGGAGAGGTTCCTCTCTTGCCAATAAGTTCCGAGAGAGCCACAGAACTGGAGGCTGTCATTTTGGACTCGAGTTTTCCCCTCAAGGAGACACAAAGGAACTACAGAGCCTGAACACCCACTTATGAAAATCCATTACAAGATTTCTGCCCAATTTTTAACAATGCTCATCCACAGAAGCTAACAGAATACAAAAATCATTCTTTCTAAAACTAAAACATCTTTTCCACAATTTGTGCTGAAACATGCTGCAAATACCAAAGGCGTAGCCCACCCATGACTTCTTAAGCTGTTTCTAAAGGAAGAAATGTCTGCCTTCCTCCCTACATGCTGCCAGCTTGGCTTTTAAAATAATTTGAATACACAGATGAGCAAGTAAAGGTACCATCAGGACTCCCAGAAAAACATCAGACCATGAGAAACCATAAGAGTGGCAGAACCAACCTCTATTATTCTAGTATTCAATACTGCATATCATCTGTATTAAGTATAGAAGAAATCAGAATTTTCATATTGAAATCTAGATTAACCTATATGCTGGCTTGACTAGTGTTATATTACAGAGTGCTGTAAGGATTAATTACAATGATTGTGCTTCATGCCTACTACATATCATTAAAATGATTTTGAAAAGAATGTTAAATTAGTTGCGAACTGAGCAGTATTTTAAAATAGCTTCTCAGCTTCTCAGTATACATGAAGAACTTGAAAAAGATTCATACCTAGGTCCCTATACTTCCCCTTCCTTAATATTTATACTAAAGGAATAACCCCAGATGCAGACAAGGATTTGTACACAAAGAGGTATAATTCATAAATTTGAAACAAATGAATTCTAATATTTGGAGAGTAATTATGTAAGCTTTGGAAAATTAATCCAGTGGAATTGCAACACAGTAACATTATAACATAGTATGAGCAAAAAGAAAAAAAAAGAATACAAAATTGTAGAAATATGACCAAATAAAATATGTCAAAACAGTGGTTGCCCATGAATGGTAGGAAGGCAGATATGTTTCCTATAATACACATGCACTACATTGATGGTGAGACAATTAAGTACAGACATGTTGAAGGCTTTCACTTCATGGCCAGTTATCTTTATTCCAAGTGAAGCAGTCAATGGGTCATAGAGACAGAAGAAAGTAGCCTTGTTGTGTCTAGACCCTTACATCTTGCAGACGCAGGATGCCTGTCACTGTACTTATTGTAATTTATGTTTAACCAGCTGAAACCAACTGCCTGGAAATGGCTATGTCTGGATCACCTTTTTTCTTGGTCTCCCCAGCATGGCAATCCAGCTTCTTCTGTTTTGAGATTATTTTTTTTCTTTTATTGGAGACTCAAGTCTCAGAACCCCTACATGTCTTTCTACAGAAATGCCGTGTCCTCAGAGGAAGCGAGCTTGCTTTAAAAGAACGTGAGAGAGGGGCTGGAGCACAGAAAAGCATCAAAATCTCAAGACATGAAATACATGAAATACATTGAGAAACCTCCAACATGCCCTGGAGAGTCTGTGGGCAGTTATCACAGAGCCCTGAATGGAAACAATCTCCATGCTATGTTTAAAATCAGCATTCTTGTGTCTTACAGTAGAATTACTTCTGATTCATTTCCTGTCTTACCTTCTAGCTTTCTTCTTTCACTTAATTCTCTACCCTATTTCCATCTCAAAACTTCCTTTAAACCACAGCCAGGTACAATCCAGCCCTACCTTCACCTCAGGTGAAAAACTGTGTCTTTAAACAAACGTTGTAACTCCTTTTTGGGTATCATGCACGCATCTAGGTGTTTTCATAAATATATTGACCCAGTGAATTCTCACAAAAACTCTATGAGGTGCTATAATTTCTGTTCTCTGGATGTAGAAATGAGGGCTCAGAGAGATTTAAATTGTCCCATCTGGGGCACCTGGATGGCTCAGTGGGTTAAAGCCTCTGCCTTCAGCTCAGGTCGTGATCCCAGGTTCCTGGGATCGAGCCCCGCATCGGGCTCTCTGCTCAACAGGGTGCCTGCCTCCCCCTCTCTCTCTGCCTGCCTCTCTGCCTACTTGTGATCTCTGTCTATCATATAAATAAATAAAATCTTTTAAAAAAATTTTAAAATAAATTGTCCCATCAGCCATGGAAAATCCAGGGTTTCAAAGAAGCTGTTTAGTTCTAAGGCTCATTTTTCAACTCTCTGTGTTTTCCATAGGATATTTTTCTGGGTTTCCTAGAAATTGGGACAACTTTTAGAGGGAAAAGAATATTATTCATAATAAGCCTGAGACAGCAGGCATAAATTTGGACTACCCAAGGAAAACCGGGAATAATTTTCCTCACTAGAGTGGGAAAGACATGAAACATAGTTGAGGGCCTCCTATGGGCCACCCTACACATAACCGTGTGCATAAGGACAGTGTTACAACCTGATGAATAAATAAAACATCAGTGGCAGAATGGAATTCACTTCACAGAGCCATTTTTGTGTCCTGAGCAACCATCCCTTGGAGAACATGGGCAACGGTAATTCTACCGGTACAGCCACTCACAGCGATCATGCATGAGACGAAGCCACGTTGTTGGGATATCATTAAAAACAGAAAATCTGAAATTGACTTTTCATGATTTCCAAATGGAAGAGTGGGCTCCCACTAATCATGCAGATCTCTGGTTCCTAAAGCTATTTCTTGGTTAAGGTTACATGCTAGAAAGTATCCTTCTATACAAATGGCATGAACAAATGCAACATTTTTATTTGGTCCCTTCTCTCTGTCACCCCTAACTAAAAGCACTGTGGGCAGACTGAAAAACATCTGAAACCCACTGCTGGCTCTAGTGACTGGGGCTGAGGGGAGGGCCATGCCAATGGATGGTTGAATTTCAAAGGAAAATTTATATCTCTTTCCTTGTACCAGGAGATAACCATCAAAACATCAGAAGACCTGGAATTAGCTAAATTTCTACTTCAAGGGACAACAATATCCACAAACATAAGCAATACAGTTCAGCTTTGAAGTGAATGGACATCTCAAGGAAACCCTTCCATCCCCATTCCTCAAAGGGACGTGGGAGCCACCAGCCCCCACTGATGAGGGCCTCTGTGCCAGGCAAGCTTTGCTCTCTAGCAAAAGAGCCAAATGAGGTTTCAGGCTGAAACAGTCTCTTTGGCACTGCTTCAGAGGCAAATCAACTATTTGCTGTCCAGTAGAAAAAGCTGCAGGTATGACAAGGACAGCCATAGAGATAAAGAAGAGAAAGATGAGACATTCAAAATGCCTAAAAAAAGGTGAGGGTTTCAGGGAAGCATATTTCTTATGAGAATTTAAAATGACCAGAAGAGACCAACAGAAAATTCTTGCAAAATCGAACAAAAAACCCTTGTCAAAGTTGAAATCTAGTTAGATCTCTGGGGGCTTTGGAAATCAGTTGGGTTGTATTTAAATCTACACGCATTAACAGCCCCTGACGAGTAGCTGTGTAGAGTTCCACCTTCAGAATAGCTGGTCCAGAATAGTTCCCTCAGCCCCATTGGGTTCATTCATGTTTTCACTCATCTCACACATGGAAGCTGCACCAAAGGAGGCAAAAGCCTGGTGTGTGGACTCAGAATATAAGATTTCAAGTCGTGGTTCTACCACTTCTCAAGTGTGTGACCTTGCAGAGACGACTTGATGGCTCTAGGTTTCAATTTCTTTCTCCTCACAATGTGGAGGGGGGGCAATAATGGGGCTGAACTCACGGGAGTGTTGGAGAATAATGCAAGTCAACATATATATAAAAGGATAAAACAGGGGGCCTGGGTGGCTCAGTGGGTTAAGCCTCTGCCTTCAGCTCAGGTCATGATCTCAGGGTCCTGGGATCGCGCCCGCATCAGGCTCTCTGCTCAGCGGGGAGCCTGCTTCCTCCTCTCTCTCCCTCTGCCTGCCTCTCTGCCTGCTTATGATCTCTGTCTGTCAAATAAATAAATAAAATATTTTTTTAAAAAAGGATAAAACAGTGCCTGGCAAGTGGTACATAGTATGTAAGTGTTGATTATCATTATGAATAATAGAAACACATTGATTGCTTTTCACAATTGGACAGATTGTGCGTGCTTATTGTTTGACTCCCTCTTATTGTGGAAAGAGTGTGACACAGCTAACAAAAATAAGTAAAATACAGTAGGATAGCATAATTTTCAAGTGGGAACAAAAGAAGTAAAAGCAAGAATGGAGAGCTGAAATTAACCTCGGATTTTTATTGCTTGTATTTTTTTTTCCCTATTGCGAACTGGCCTCTCAAAGGAAAGACAACAGCAAGACAGAGACATGGGGAAGGGGAATCCTCATGTACAATATGCCCCATATTAGATGTTCCAGTCCACTCTTAAATAATTTTCAGGTTGATGTCTCATTATTGCTTCCTCTGAAGACAACACTTCTCCTGGTTTTGTTTTCTTTCTTTTGCATCACTGATCCTTAACATTCATGCCAGAAATGTACAGCAGAGAGGAGGAATATGCTACTAAAGAGAAGAGAGGGAGGCAGGCAGGAGGAGGAAGCTAAGAACAAAGGCAGACACAGAGCAAAGGGAAGGAAAAGGATCAGGAAGTCTAAGGGGCTTAAAACACTCCCTGACAGGACCTGGAATGATGGGCTGTGTCTCTGCCAGAGTCCTCTGGGAGCTCACAGGATCTACAGGGAACTCCCAGCCTGACCTCTGCTTCCAATTAGTGCTGCCCATTAACATTTTCATGAGGTGAAACATTTGTCTTCTGAATATGGTAATGATGTCAGTGTTCTTCCTAGTCTTGGAAGAATTTATTCACCAAAAGTGTCTGCTCCAGGAAGCAATTAGGAGAGCACTATCTTAAAGAATTTTACTGTGGTTTGAACATTAGGATTAACTTCAGTGTGGGTCAGGCTTATGTGTCACATAAACAAAGAAGTTATTGATATTCTAGAACTAGATGATTACAATAACAATTCATGTTTAGATTCATGAAACTGGAGGGGAACTTTTAGAGACCAGTGAATCCTGCTTTCTCATTTTGCAGCTCTGATGGGGTGATTTTTTTCCCCAGACCACCATACCTTGTTCTTATTAGTGTAGGAGCAGATTCACAAAAGTAAATTCTTTTGTCAAAAGAGATTAATGGAACACAAGGCGTGATTTTCTTCTGTTTTCAGTTTTATCTGTATATGAGCATCTCTCACTGCTCTAAGCTGTCGTCTAAAGGGCTGGGTGTGTCAGGCTGTTCACTACAGTTGTTCTGTAGTGGGCCATTTGGGACATTTCCAGCTGTCCAGCTGCCATCTATCAGTGTGGCCATTGTTATTTCTCCTAAGAATCAACCATGATTTAAGAAGAGTTGCCACTCATCAGGCGGGGGAACCATATCACCACGATGATTACATAGCAAAGCATAATTTTGTGCAAAATGTAGTCAATAAACTCTAGCTAGAGGGCCAAAAGGTAATTCCGTACTTATGTACATGAGCTTTATGCCACCTAGTTTTCTCACTTCTCAGGAAACAGGGTGGCAAAAGGAGTGGCCTCTGGAAATAGACTGCCTCAGTTATCAGCTCCGTGATCTTAGGCCAACCAGAGTCTGGTTTCTCTTGTGTGAAATGGAAACTCTGACAGTAGTACCTATGACATGTGGGTATTGTGAGATGTGAATGAGATAAGCCAAGCACTAGGACATGTAGGCATTAAATGAAGCAAAGAAGTAAGTCAAGGAGTAGACAGACACTCAGTTAGCATAAGAAGGTAATCAAAGTGGTGCCTATAGGTGGCTCAGTTGTTAAGCATCTGCCTTCAGCTTGGGTCATGGTCCCAGGGTCCTGGGATCGAGCCCTGCATCAGGCTCCCTGCTTGGCAGGAAGCCTGCTTCTCCCTCTCCCACTCCCTCTGCTTGTGTTCCCTCTCTCACTGTCTCTCTCTGTCAAATAAATAAATAAATAAAATATTTTTAAAAAAGAAGGTAATCAAAGGTAATCATAGCCATGCTCTGAGGACATTCACCTTCATCATGCAAGACATCCAGTCGTGTTTTTTAGTTATTCCACTGAGGACAGATTATCTGAGGGTCTTCTCCCTCCTTTCCTTTATCCTCATGATATGGTGCTTTTATAGGTATCTTTTCCCCCTACCTACCCCATTCAAACAAACAAACAAACACCAAAAACCAAAAACCAAAACAAAACAAAACAAAAAACTGGATGGGTTGAACAAGAAATGACTGATCTTGCATGTTTTTGAGGCTGGACACGGGAAATACAGAAACATTAGGAATGGTGAGCAAAGGGATTAAAAGTACTGACAAACTGTAGCGTTTTCCCAAGGAAGGAGGAAATTATGTTATATCCATAGCCATACACATATGGATATGTTATATGCAAGGATATAATGTGCCCCAGAATCTAGAATGCAACTTGTGGGCACAGGGAGTGGCTAAAGGAATACATTTTTGCTTCACTGGCTTACTGTGGGGCAAAGAAGGAATACATGTTGTTTTTCTCCAGCCTCACCTCCAATTTTAGCAAGAACTTGGATTTCTCCATTTAGAAGTGGTAAGGTGGAAACAGGCATAACATTCAGCAACCATTAGTAATAAC
>ML109716.1:16413-81265 GCA_003697995.1 Taxidea taxus jeffersonii | reverse complement strand
TGTATACATGTGAAGTATATTATATTGTGTTATACATTATATATTATATAATACAAGTGTACCTTGTTTCATTGTGCTTTGCTTTATTGTACTTACAGAAACTGCATTTTTTTTTTTACAAATTGAAGGTTTGTGGCAATCCTGTGTTGAACAAGTCAGTTGGTGCCATTTTTCCAATAGCATTTGCTTACTTTGTGTCTCTATGCCACATTTTAGTGATTCTCATAATATTTCAAACTTTTTTATTATTATTCTATTTGTTATAATGCTCTGTGATCAGTGATTATGACTCACTGAAAGCTCAGATGATGGTTAGCATTTTTTAGCAATAAAGTATTTTTTGTTATATGTTTAAGTAAGATGCACACTTTGTAGACAAAGTACTAATTGCACACTTTAGTAGGCTACAAGATAGCATAAACATAACTCATATGTGCTGGGAAACTATAAAATTCATTTTACTCACTTTTTTGTGATATTCATTTTACTGTAGTGGTCTAGAATTGACTCTGCAATGTCTTCAATATATGCCCATATAGTAGAGTAGAGAATACGATATATTTAAATATACTAGAATAATAGTATACTAGCATATACTTGTAAAGTCATCTAGACTTTGACAATAGAGAACAAAACTTGCATACAGTCAAATAATCTAGTCACTTACAAGAGAAAGCCAATCAGTCTGGCATCAAAAGATTTCAAAACAACATTCAATGATGGATGAAAGTGCACCATTTTCTACAAGATACCCAACCAAAATTTACTTCTAAAGACTGTGAACAGACACTTCTGAATATTATAAATCAAGTAGACTCCTGGATTGTGCCTAAAACATAAAATGGAAGAAAGAATATTGCACCCACACCAACAAAAGGAGAAAGCTGTATAATCTACAGAACCATAAGATTTCTTCAACCTGTCATAAAGCTGAGGTCACAGGACACCCACCTAAATTTAAGGGAATAGCTATCTCCAAGCAGATAGCTCCTTTGTGGAAGCAAGTGGAATGTAGAAGTCCAAACAAGCAGATAGGAATAACTCTACTAAAATGTCAAACTGCTCAAAGAGTAAGAGTGGGATGAAGTGAGAGTCTAGAACTCTTAAGATCCAAAGGAGGTTGATATTCAATTGTAGGCTTTTCCCTATGGACCTACCATGTGCCCATGAGAAAGAGTGGGAAGATGGTGAAAGAAAGAATAATCCATGGTTTTGCAGTTCTGGAGGATGGTTGTTACAGATTGTAGTTTTCTGCAAAATTCATGTGTTGAAATCCTAACCCCCAATGTGATGGTATCAGATGGGACTTCTGGAAAGCAGTTAGGTCATGTGGGTGACTTCATGAATGGGAATAATGACCTTATAAAAAGAGAGGTGAGAAAGTTTCTTTCTCTGTCTCTGTCATGTGAAGATACAATGAGAAGATGGCAATCTGTAACCCAGGAGGAGTGTCTTCATGAAACACTGCATCTGCCAATGCCTGATCATGAACTTTCCAGCCTTCAAAGCCATAAGACATAAATGTCTCTTGGTTAAGCCCCAGTCTATGGTAATTTATTATGGTAGCCCAAGCTGAATAAGACAAGGATGATGGTGCTACTGCAGGAGAGGCATGAAACCCCTGCAGAAGTTTCATCCCTAGGAACAAAAGCTTCTGCTTCTGGGAGAAAGGTGGCAAGACCCATAAACCTGTGGGTGCACATACATGAAAACCCACATTAATGGTGGCAGGGTAAAAGCAAATGTCCTCTACCCCAGAGGAGGTGCAAAAATCATCCTGGGCCCAAGCAACTAGAGATATCCCACCATCGGTAGGGGGAAGCAGGATCACTTACAACACTGTACACCTGAAACCCAAGGACATAGGACCTTAGACAGAAGCTGAACCAGGAAAACATAATCCCCCCACTGCCAAGACTACTAAGCACCAAGCTATCAGGAATTTTTAGAGGTGAATGAGGGAAAGGAAGAAGGAACTAGACCCTCCCTGAGGTGTTAGGGCAAAGGTAAAACCTAAAGCTGTGGTTGGAGAGGAAGACTGAGGAAAAACCCTGCAGAAAATTATCCAGAATCTAAGCACAGCCTTCAAGAGAAATTATATAAATTGAAACACTAGTGGGGAAAAAAAAAAGAGTATGGGTATGTGTGTCTGGCTGGATAGTTAGGTAAAGCATCCATAAACTGGAATAACATCAAAGGGTGTCATTTATGTTCACTGCAATCCCAGACACAGAAAAAATATTGAATGGAGTAGAAGAAATATTTGGAGAGACAATAGCTGAGAATTTTTCCAAATATAATGAAAATTAAAAAATCACAAATATAAGAAATTTAGATAACATCAAGCCAGATAAGCATAAAACAAGAAAAGGAAACCATCTGAACACTTCATATTCTAATAATATGTGTGTGCCAAAGTTAAAAACACATTACAGAGGACTAAAAATAAGAATTGAAGCAAATTTTCCATCATATATTGCACAAGTCAGGAAAAATGGTATAGTATCTTTAAAGTCCTGGAAGAAAAAAAAAGTGATTGTCAATCCAGAATTCTATACCCAGCCAACACATTTCAAAAGTAAAGGACAAGTAATAACTTTTTCAGACAAGCAAAACCGGAAAGAATTCATAAATTGAACTTTCATTACAAGACACATTAAACAAATTCTTGAGGCAGAAGGAATATAACACTGGCATAAATTTGATCTAAAAGAAAAAACACATGATTCCCAGGAATAATTAAATGAAAGTATATATAAAAGACTCTCCTTAACTTGAATAGCAATGACAAATTATTGACTATCCAAAACAAAATTGGGACCAATTGAATTAATAACATGAATGATAGTAAACTCAGGAGAAAAAAAAGATGAGAGGGGGAAATAGTAACTCTGCCATTGTATGGTGCTTACATGACCTGTGATGATCTGAATATAGAATGTGGTTGACTAAACCTTCATAATTGTAACCCTAAGGTAAGCGTAAAATACCAACAACAGATTTTCAAACAGCTATAAAAATAAGTAAATAGTGGAAAAGAAATAGATTATTTAAAGAAAATCCCTGTTGTGTTTTTGTTTGTTTGTTTGTTTTTGTTTTTGTTTTGTTTTTTTTTTCAGTCAGAAAACAGCCTACTTGGGGCGTCTGGATGGCTCAGTGGGTTAAGCCTCAGCCTTGGGCTCAGGTCATGATCTCAGGGTCCTGGGATCGAGCCCTGCATCAGGCTCTCTGGTCAGTGGGGAGCCTGTTTCCCCCTCTCCCTCTGCCTGCCTCTCTGCCTACGTATGATCTCTCTCTTTCTGTCAAATAAATAAAATCTTAAAAAAAAAAAAGAAAAAAAGGAAGAAAGAAAACATCCTACTTGATAAAATGACAAAAGAGGGAACACAAGTACAGGAAAGAGGAGAGTTTATCTCCCTTAGGTGGCCCCGGAGGCAGCAAATAGCAAACCTCAATAGTTTATAAGACCAGCTTTCATTCCATTTTGAGGCTTCTCACAAAGACTGCAAGCTCTTGCTTGACTAATAATGTGTATTCTCAGCACCATGATAGTTTCTGGCTCATAGAATATACCTGATAAATTAATGAGGTGCAACCCTCCAAAATGTAAGGTTTATAGGCTTTTCTCTTTCTTCCACCACATGACATGTTCCTTCCTATCCCTCACATTTTATTATATGCTTTGCATGTTTTCTCCAGTTTGGTGAATCATCAGTTATAGCTTGGTTCATTGAGTCATACTGTGTCATTACTCATTATTAAATATTTCCAAGACAGAGGTTATTAATGCAGATAAGATTTGATTTATTTGTCCACGAATAAAAGAGGATAAGCCATAGTGGAATAATCAACAAAACATCCATTCAGAGGATTCATAACACTAAAAAACAATAAAGTGAAGTGTTCAACTTTTGCATTAGAAACTATAATAGCAACATTGAAAATATCCATCATTGAAGGTGATTTATTGAATAAACATTTACATGCAAATTCTATATCATTATTTACTCTAACAGAGTAGCTAGATTTGTATAAGAATCATTTTGGGAATCTTATTATAGGAAAAAATATATCGGTGTTACTGCATCTCAGAAACATAACTCTTGCCAGGAATGCACATTAATCAGAATTCCCATAAGTTTCTAAACATTAGAAAAATATTTCCCAGACTTTGCTTGGCTGTATCAAGAATTTTTGAGGGGAGAAGTGACGCTGTGGAAGATTCTCTTTGAAGAGCATGGGTTAGACTAACCAGGACCAGTGAACAGATCTGGGGGCAACGTGAAGGACTTTGGGGAGGCTGGAGTCCACTGATTGATTTTTTTTAGTTGGGGCATTTTGTACACTGGTTAGTACAGTAGTTAGAACTCCTTTGCTGAAACAAATGGAAGCCCGTTGAAGTTAATTCAAGCCCACACAGGGATTTTGCTGTGACATTACTGCTGTCTCTCAGAAAGCAAGGAAGAATGCAGCAAGATTCAGAGAAATGTGGATCAGGGACCACAAGGCATCAGTGCCTTCCCCCTCCTCCTCCTTCATGCTCTCTGCAGTTGTTTCATCTCCGGACACTGTTCCTTTCTGCATGGCCATTCACAGCCCGGAAGTATTTTTATTCCAACAGAGTCACAGGAAAAGACTCCCTTAGGTGCAATTGCAAATATTCAAATTGGAGTATAACTTACCTCTGCTTTGACTGGGTGCCTCCTCTCAGAAGACCTGCCATAGGGAAGGGAGGGGTCGACATGCTGAGTCCCATTTTGCAGAGTGGCTTCCAGGCCTACCATGGTACTCATTTTTTAAACTTTGATCTATGTGTTTGTAATATGGCACCATGATGGGAACCAGACAGACCCAAATACAGATTCTGAATTCCCCACGAGCTAGTTCTATGAACAAGGACAAGGTTCAACCTCTGTCAGCTTCAGTGTCTGACCTGAAAAATGGGGCCATCGAAGACAAAAGGTACCATCTCTTTAAAGCTCTCCACCCTGCGTGGGCTCCAGGAACATGCCCCAAGGCAGACTACTCTCGTTGGGACTGGACTACCAAGTGTGGAAAACTGTGGCTTTTCTCTGTATATTTTTGTGCCCTACTAATTATACTTTGGAAAATTGCTCAAAATTACATTACTCCTAATTATATTAGCACCTGAACCTGGATGATTATGCCCATAACTGAATGACCCATTTCTGACGACCTGTTATGTGAAGAAGTAAATTGTGTGAACAAGCATAAAAGAATCAAGGCATCTATAATTACTATATCCATCTATGCTAACAAATGGAGATGTTTAAACAGCTAGGAAGTGCACTTATGTCCTCAAAGCTCAGTACACTCTATTCTTGCTGGCATGCCTTTTTTGGGGGGAAGGGGGATAATAGTTTTAGAAGCTTACTTATTACCTTTTTAATAACTTGTAGGGTAAGGGCATGGGTGCTTGTAAGTAGTATTGTGTTCCCAGGAGCAAGGGGAATAGGAGAAGAGCTGGAGAGTGGTTTGCTTTTACTTTATTTGATGTGCAAATAATGTTTGTTTTTGTTTTTCTAAGATTTGATTAAATAGGGGTTTCTCCAAACACAGAAAGATATTCTAGCTTCTAACATAAAAGCAAAATTTCTGTACTGAGAAAACAGTTGAAAAGATATCTGTATCAATAGTTAATGTTACCCATCTCAAAGTGGGAAAAAATTCCAGTGCCCCAGAAACCACATTTCATTGATAGGAAGAAAATGATTGGAAGGTTTTATGCTAAGAATTCAAGGACAGTTTGGGCTGGCCAGGGCTATGAGGCCACCCAGGCAGGAGACATTATCATATCAATGACGTGCAAATGACTTTCACTGGAGAAAGACAAAGGTCTTAAATCTGAATTAGAACAGCTTTTCTTCAGTTTGGAGGCGGGAAGGTCAGTGGAGATGGGAGTTTTACTTGGGACAGTTTTCTCCCAGATTCCAAAACAGATCTGGAAGGATTCTAAACTATTAATATGGTAAATGCTTTCCCCTGCTTAAGCTTGGAGTTCCCATCCCCTAACCATACTCATACATTTTTGCTGGTTTACAGTGACAACTTGGGATCTTCTCATATCAATCCTTTAAAATAAAGACAAAAATAAAATAAAATAAAAACCAGATAGTTTACTTGTGTGCATTTCACTAGTTGATCAAAAAATAACGAACAAAGAGAGCACTGACTTATAATCAGAGACTTTTGAAAGGTCTTGATTGACACTTTGTTTATATGGATTTCTAAAATTGAGAAAAACCCAATATTCATTAGCTTCTGCTTCATTTTTTTTTCAAAAATTTTGGATGAATGTTTAGTATAGACAAACGCAAAGGTAGACCCAAGTATATTATATTATTGTGTCCCCCAAATAAATCCAATCTTTGCTACCTCTTGTATCTCGAGGACTATATCAGAGATGCTCCCTTACATCTGACAGTATATAGACTAAACCTGCCATTTTTTCTTTCTTTCTTTTTTTTTTCTTGGCTCTTGACATGTTTCCTTAAAAGAATGCAGTCCATAACAGTCACTGCTCTAGGGCCCAAGTTTTGAGGACAGACTGTTGGGTAAACCATGGGATGTCTGCCTGTTTTTGAAGTGAAATTTCACAGGAACACTGCCCTGTAGGTGTCACCTCTGGCTGTGTCCAACCACAGCAGCAAAACTGAACCCTTGCCACAAGGACTCTGTGGCTATTTATGAAAAAGTTTGTTAAGCCCATGCACAACACAGATTCTTTTTAGAAGATTTTATTTATTCATTTGACGGAGAGAGACACAGTGAGAGAAGCAAGAGAAGCAAGGGGAGTGGGAGAGGGAGAAGCAAGCTTCCTGCTGAGCAGGGAGTTGGATGCAGGGCTTGATTCCAGGAACCTGAGATCATGGGCTGAAGGCAGATGCTTAACGACTGAGCCACCTCAATGCCCCCAGAGATGGATTCTGTAAAACGTTGTTTTACATTGCCCATCTTTATATTACTAGAATCTTCATTTAGCATTTGAACACTCATGGCATCCCAAACTATGCCCTTGGAACTGTACAGTCTGATGGCTATCTGTTGGGAGAAATGACATAAAAATATCCCATTAATTGCTTTCGCATCACTAGGGCTTCAGCACATCGTATCACAACTGAATGAGCAACCATAGTACTGGCACCTCTTTACTTTTTAATTATACTCAATTAATTGCAATGATGTCTAATCTAGACCTAGAAAAGCTCAAGATGCTATCAAGTGAGTGAAAAATATAAGTTTCCTTACTTCTTTTTTTTCCTTGGCACCTTCTGTGAATAAGTGTGTTTAAGCTTAATTGGTTTAATTACGGTGAACAAAATCTATAAGGAATATGGTAAATGCAATTAAAATTTAATCAGCTTATTTAGAACAGATAGAATTCAGTTTCCTTCAGCCAAATAAGCTCAAAATAATACCGTTGACCCACTCAGGACATGAAAGGGTTTCCATATAATGTGGGCGATTATACCCTCAGTTTAATGTGCATAAATGAGAAAATAGGAAATAGCATGCTGATTAAATCATTCAACTCAGCTAGCCTGTGCAGCTCAGGGAAATCATTATAAATGGAACTGGCTATTGAATAATGACATATATTTGGCACTCTAAGGGGATTTACATTCCTTCAACTTATTGCAGGCTTTGTTGAAAGTCATTAACTTATCTATGGAGCAAGCAATTTTAAACATGTGACTTTCCAAAGGATTAAATTAAAATTTCACCTGTATGTTTACTTACAACTAATAATTATAAAGACTCAAATTATATTTCGGTTTTGCCAACAAGTTGTATTTGATCATTTGTTAAATTTTATATTGTCTAAGTCAATGAAACATTTATCTAAAGTTCAAAATATAAATTTTGAAAGCATAATCATAAATTTCACACCATTTTTCACTGCATTGATTGATTTTAAAAATAGAGGTGCCTTTAAGGCAGGAATCAGAGTAGTTGGGATGTAATTATGCTTTGGCCTTGACCAAATTGTGGGTGATAATTATGATGATAATTATTTTACTTATTATTTCTCTTTATTGGGCTTTAAAAATAACTGATAAAAGTAATACAGGAATTGAAATAATTAAACCCAGAAAGAATCAGTAGTTTGACTCCTTTTTACTACTAATGCCATCACCATGATGCGACCATTGAAAACAAGTCTGATTTATTTCTTCCAAAGCTTTGTCTAAAACAGTAGTTCTCAAGGAGATTCCCAGAGCCCTGGGGTTTCCAGAAGCCTTCTCAATGGTACAGAGTCAAGACCTTTTTAGGATACTATGGAGATGTTAGTCGCCGTTTTATGCTGACTTTATCAGTGATGCAAAAGCAAAAAGCTCCCGATGGCTTCCTGTGAATGGAGGTTGTGGTACCAAATGGAACCAAAAGTCGCTGCACTTTTCAGAGCAGTTATGGTGGGAAAAGAAGCCAGTTTCATTCACAAATATCCTTGCTGGAGCAGTAAAAGTTATTATTTTTATTAAATTGCAACTCTTAAATACATGTCTTCTTAAGTGCTTTGCTTGATGAAATGAAACAATGCTGGAAGTGCTTTTGGTACATGAGTTAGTAGGAAGGCTGTCTGACCCCATCACTTCATCTGCAAACTGAGCCACTTGCTTTTTTCATTTAACATCATTTTTATGCGGAAGACGGACTGACAAACTATGACTATTCAGACATGGGTGTTTGACAGACATTTTGTCAAAAAATGAACCTGCTACATACAGGTAAACAACTGACAGCCTTGGTTGCTAACAATAAAATTCAAGGTTTCCTGCAAAATTCCAAATTTTGGAAAAATTATATCCAACATTATGAGCTCAACAGCTTACTAATATTTAAGACTTTTCTGATGAGATCGTTGGTGATAGGAATGCATCTGAGCTCTTCTATGCTGTATAATAAAATTAGCAACTTAAATGAGAGTTCTCTGACTTAGCGAACCACTAATTTCCAAATTCCATTGCATGATGTTGCAAAATTACACATGGGTAAAGCATCCTTCAAAAATATAAGCAAGACCAATAGGTCTTAATCTAACAGAGTATGATAAAAACCACTAATGTGAGAAGGTGACTTAGGGAAAGGCCAAAGAAAAGCACATGCCATAAAAACTTTTTTTTTTTTTTTGTGATAAGGATTTTAACTAAAAATTTCTTTAATAGATGTACAGCTATTTAAATAGGATTATTCTTCTTGAGTGAGGCTGGGTAATGCATGTACTCTAAGGAATTTTCCCAATTCGCCCAAATTTTCAAATTTATTGACATAAAGTAATTTCAGTATTTTCTTATTGTTTCTTTGGTATTTTTAGAATCTGTTTATATGATCTCTTTCATTCCTGATATTTGGCAACTTGTATCTTCTCTCTTTATATCTCCTGATCTCTCCACCTAGAAGTTTATCAATTTTATTGATTTCCTCAAAGAACCACCTTTAGGTTTCATTGATTTTCTCTATCGTTTCTCTGTTTTATGTTTTACTTATTGTTGTTCTTATCTTTATTATTTCCTTTCCTCTCTGTGTTAAGTTTAATCTCCTCTCGTTTTGTAGCTTATAAAAGTAAAAGTGGAAGTTATCGATTTGAAACTTTCTTTTTTTTTCTAATACAGGAATTAAGTGCTATAGATTTTAGCATAAGGCCTGCTTTAATGGGAATGTCACACATATTACATACTGTTTTATTTTATTTTAAATTCAAAATATTTTTTCATTTCATGATTATTTCTCCTTGATCATGGATCAGTTAGTATATTTTTTTTTAGTTCCTAAATATTTGATGATTTTTTCAAAAGATCATTGTTTTTGATTTTTAATTTTTCTATTATGTTCAGAGAAAATATTCTGTGTCACTTAAAACCTTTTACATGTATTAAGACATTTTTTTTTGCTCAGAATATCACCTATCTTGGCAAATAGGTGTTGAAAAATATGCTATCCTTCTGTCTTTGAGTGGAGTTCTGTAAGTGTTAATTAGGTTGATAGCATTATTCAGTTCTGTATTTATGATTTTCTGTCTACTAGTTCTATCAAGGTACAGTGAAGCTTCTGAATATAATTGTTGATTTGAGGATTTCCCTTGCAGTTTTGTCATATTGTTCTTCATGCATCTTGGAGCTTTGTTATTAGACGCAGAAATGTTTGGAATTAGTATCTCCTTTAAATGAATTGACTCCTTTCTCACTATCAAATGACTTTTTCTTTTATCACTGATAGTATTCTGTTCTTAATCTACTTTTATGATGCTAATGTTACCTCTCAAATTTTATTGCATAAATGATAGTATCAGAATGATGTATAGTTTTTCCTTATTTCACATTTGAATTGCTTGTGGCCTCATTTTAAGCAGAATATAATTGGGGACTACTTTTTTGTTGACTCTGATAATCTCTGCCTTTAATATGGGACTTAGATAATGTGAACTTAATGTGATTATTGGTACATTGGGTTATCATCATGCTATTTGTTTTTGTCATATTTTTTATTTTATTTTGGTTTCTTTTTTGTCTTTTTTTTACTAAGTGGTTATTTTTATGATTCTGTGTTACTCCTGTTGTTAGCTTATTAGTTATAGCTTTTTATTTCTTAATGTAATGGTTACTTCAAAGTTTAACATTTAATATTAAGATATTGAATTCTGCTTTCAGTGGTATTTACTGTATTCCATATACTATAAGAACTTACAACAGTATATTTTTATTTCTCCTTTCCCAACATGTATACTATTTCCCTCATATATCTTACTTATATGTATGTTATAAACCTGTCCATATACTGTTACTATTTCTAATTAAACTCTCCATTATACTTTTAAATGATTTAAACGATAGAAAGAAATGTATATAGCTCTTCCTTTAGTTGATATTTTAGGTGTTGCTGATTACTTTTTGCAGATGTGTATTTCTGCGTGGTGCATCATTTAAATTCTGCCCGAAGGACATTTTTTAACATTTCTCTTTTCTTTTCTTCTTCTTCTTCTTCTTTTATTTATTTACTTATTTATTTTTCTTCTTCTTCAGTGGGGAGGAGGAGAGAGAGAGAAACAATCTTAGGCAGTTCCATGCCAGTGTGGAACCCAAGATGGGACTTGATCTCACAACCCTGGGACCATGACCTGAGCCGATATCAAGAGTCACATGCTTAACTGACTGAAGCATCCAGGTACCGCTAATGCTTCTTATGGTGTGGTTCTATCAGCAGGGATATTTTTCGCCTTTCGTATGTCTAAAAATCTTTTTTTTTTTCACTCTGACCTTTGAAAGGTATTTATATGGTCCATGAATTTTAGGTTGACAGTTTTTCAGTTATTCTTTCAGTTAAAATAAAAAAAAAAAATGTTGCTCCATTCTCTTCTTAATTGCATTGTTTCTAGAAGGAAATCTGCCGTTATCTTTATCCTTGTTCGACTGCGTTCCTCTATGTGTGTGTTTCATTTCTCTTTGGCTGCTTTTCTTCTTCCCTGTGGCTGCTTTTAAAATGAAAACTTTGGGGGACACCTCGGTGGCTCAGTGGGTTAAAGCTTCTGCCTTCGTCTCAGGTCATGATCTCAGGGTCCTGGGATCGAGTCCCGCTTCCAGCTCTCTGCTCAGCAGGGAGCCTGCCCCCCCGCCCCGTCTGCCTCTCTGCCTACTTGTGATGTCTGTCTGTCAAATAAATCTTTAAAAAAATTTAAAATTTAAAAATTTAAATTTAAATTAAATAAAAAAATAAAATTAAAAAAATCTTTAAAAAAAGATGAAAAAAAAATTTTTTGAGCATTTTGTCTATGTGCCTTAGTTGAATGTTTATATTTTTTTCACATGGGCTTTGTTTAGCTTCTTGGATCTGTGGTTTTATATTTTTATCAAATTTGGAAATTTTATTCACTCTTCATTCTTCAGATACTTTTTCTGTCCCATTTTCTTTTTTGGAGAGTCAAATTGCACCTATGTGTTCTGTTCAAAGCTGCCACATAGCTCACTAATGCTGTATACATTAAAACAAACAAACAAACAGTTTTTTTGTGTGTGTTTTACCTGGATTAATTTTTATTCCTATCACTCAATGTAGCAATTCTTTTTTTCACAATTCCTAACCTGTTGTTAGTCCTCTCCAGTGGATTTTTCATCTCACACATGGTTTTATTTCTAGAACTGCAATTTTGATTTTTTAATATCAGTCATACCTCTACCTAACTTTTTAAACATATGAAATATAATTCTGAGAACTGTTGGCTCCTTTCAGATCTTACTTTTAAGACATTTTTGGTGGGATCAGAGCCAAGTTTAGTGTAGCTAATCATTTCTTTCCACTAACACAAGACCTTAGTTCTCTACTCAATCCCTATACGTAGTGAGTTTCCATGGCTGGTGTATCAGCATTATTCCTACTCTTGTGTGAGTACTAAATACTACTCCCTCTTTCTTTTAGAATTTTTTTTCCCCCTCAGGCTTTGAGAGCTTTTCATGAACATGTGTGGATTTCTTGAATATTCAAGGGAGAGTCCTTTGAAGATGGAGTTTTCTCTCTATACAGCACTTTTTTCTCTGCTACTCTGACTTGAGAACTCTTGCCTTCTTCATCTCATTGGACACTCAGCTGTGTCTCCTTTAGTAGGGAATTCACTTGGTCCTCCCTGAGTTCTCTCCTGGTGTCATGCCCTTGAAAGTGTCTCAAGGCAGTAATCTGGGGACAATTACAGAGTTTTCTAGAGTAAAATTTTAATTTTGTTGACTACACAGTATGCCTGGTCCTAGTCTGAATGGATGATAGGATTTCAGGGATAGTTTCAAATCAATTCCCTTCATTATTTTCACATTTTTTTCTTAATTCCAAACCCATAGCCACCCATATGATGAACTTGATGTAAGTAGTGAGGGTGGGCAAGCAGATTTCAGTTGAAGTCCTTTTACTAGGGAGAAATTTGAACCCTATCTCTTTGACTAGGCTTTTTATCACACCATTTTTATTCCAAGTGACCCATAGGGAAGTCTGGATTCTCCATATAAAATTTTAAAACCCTAAATTTATACAGCAGAGGAAAAGAGGGAATTCTTCATCAATTCTGCTGTTTTTTTTGTTTGCTGAGGAAGTCTATTTATGGCTAAGAAAGTAGTTTTTTAAGGACTGACAGAGATATTCTAAGAAAATTCCCAGAAAATGAAAGAAAAATAACAGCAACAAGCAGTTAGTTGTGTGGCCATTCAAAGCCATCCTCTTTTAGTTGTTGGGAGGGAGAGAGAAATGTTGTCCTGTTTTTACATTTCCTTCTAGTGACTATCAAGCATAATCATTCCTTAAGTAATACATAAGAGAAAAGCATAGAAACAATCAACAATTATTTCACACTTGATATTCAACTGAATAAAGAATTTCTATGTGGAGCAGTTCAAGTCATGTTATAAAAACCATGATGTCACCCAATTTTCTAGATGCAATTTGGATATAGTAAGAAATGAAAAACTCTTGCCTTTTGCTAAATGGATAGAGAAAGCTAAACTTTCCCTGGTTGTTAGGACTGTGAAATCACTGGAGAGATTATCCAGGCTGGTGGTACAATTGCTTTTCCTAGAGAGAACTTTCAGAATAGACCAGTCACCCAAGTATTCAGAACAATGAAGGTTCAGGTGCAGCCACACCTGCAGAGAAGTGTGAATACAAGAAGTCTAAAGAGCGCATCCTTAAAGGGGCAGCAGTTGGTCTTTGATGTTGGTTTGAGCTTTCCTACCACTGGGGAGTTTGACAACAAAAAGGAAAATCCATTTGAGTAATTCGAGACAAGCTTATAAGTCTACAGCTAATCAACAAAGGAGGAGTTGAACTTTTGATTGCAAACTAGAGCAACATGGAGCACAGCCAATCTCTGGGAAAGGGTAATTTAGTGTAGACAGACCCACTTGCAGAACCAAAAGACCCTGATCACTGCCCTTGCAGGAATATTTTCAACAGGGCCCCCTAAACAAAGCAAAGGAACAACTCGCCAGTGACAGTGCTTGAGTGGAGGACTCAAAACTGTCCTTTCGAGTACAGCAGCTCTTTACTGCATTTAGAAAGTGCACAGGGAGCTTGGGATGGGGCGTAGCTTCAGTGGCTCAGTGGAACAGCGTGATTTTCACTTAGGAGATAAAGCACCTAGAGTGCAAAGAAAACAGCTCTGCTGACCCAGGGGAGCTGCCATTATTTCCTTAAGGAGGCAACAAACAAAGAAAAAAAAAGCCATAGATCTTAATTACTTTAGAAAATAAAATACTAATGTTAGCCTCATAGAATTAGGGAGCCGACTGTGCAGGTGGTCAAGTTCACTGGCATCACTTACCCTCTGCAGGAGGAATCATCACAGAGAGATGCAAAACACGCGGAGAGCAGGCTTGCAAGGACCTGGTCTAAGCTGACTTGAATCTCAAGGTGATGGATTTTCCCCGAGACTGATGCTTCACATTGGACTGTGCCAGGTGCTTGGGGATAGAAAAGGCATTTTAGAGATAAACAACATTGTCACCGTATGAGATGTTTAGCTGAGAAAAAATTCTTTGTTAAATGTTTGCAACTTGAATTCAACGACTGGTTTGAAACTTTAGATATTGAAGGCTGGTACTCCTTGTACTATAAGTACAACCATAAACTTGGCATTTGAGGGCAAGAAGAAAGCCAAAAACACCATTTGTTTCAAAGGTTTCATTTTCTGGGTGAAAAAATCAAAACACTTCTTGTTTCACAATGTAACACAACAGTAAGACACACACTAGGTGCCCAGTGAATGTTTTTGTTGTTGAAGATATAGCTACCCCTCTTCTGAGGTTAAGGGGAGAAAAACAAGTATAAGCGAGTACATCTTAATGGAGATACTTCTATTAGGGAAATTTGTTGTCTTTTGTGCAGGCTCATTATTTCATCCATTTTAATCCCGATTGGTCCATGGAGAAGTCTCAGTTCTCATACCAAAGCTCCACCGTCCTAGGGGACTTGCCAGAAATAACATGCTCTAAAATCCTCATTCTGTGTTCTAGTAATATTCTAGGACAAGGTTTGGAAAACTTTCTGAAAAGAACCTGGAAGGAGTAATTTTAGGTACTGGTGGGCCGGAGTCACTGTTGTAAGTACTTGACTCTGCCATTACAACGCAAAAGGAGACACAAAGGATACATCAATAAGGGAGCCTGGCTGTGTTTCAATAGAACTTTATTTATAGTCAATGAATCTTGAACTTCATATCATTTCCATGTGTAATGAATTGTTCTTCTTTTGGGTTTATTTTTTCAACCATTTACAAATGTACAAACCATTCTTAGCTTTTGGGCTTTACAAAATCAATGACGTCAGGATTGGTCCAAGGGTGTAGTTTCTGGACTCCTATTCTAGCAGTTAGTGACTGTCATGTTGGTAAGAAAACAAGGAAGGTCATGACTCAGAAACAGGTTAGAATGGGCTTCCAGAAAACACTTGAGGGCACTGGAAATGTGTGTGCATCCCTGGCAGGTTGCTTGGACTCAACAAGGTCATCTGAAATTAAAGCAGTCCTGGACCCCTTTGAAAGAATTTTCATGTCCAGCAAATGAGGTGGTCAGTATTGCCACAACATCACAGAGGCCAACTCCCAGAGGGCTTTCCCTAAGGTGCTCCAAACAACTCTTCCCAAAATGCATCTGACATTAAAGAGGGAGAGGCAAGAACAGAAGAAGAGCTAGCTAATTAGGCTTTCCTTGTCTCTTCCATGTCAAGGCGGGGAGGGGCACAATGTGAGATTGAGCACAGAGAGAGAATGGAAGAGGAAAGCCTGTTTGCAAAGAGGTCAGGTGTGGGAGGCAGAGAGATGTTCACATCGATTCTTAGGTCAGGAGTCCCCTACGTTAGGGGAACGTCACAGTGGAACCGAAGGAAATGCAGTAAGGCCTCAAGAGATGAGATGCATTTACATGCAATTAAAGGGAGAGATTAATTTGTACAAGCTCTTAATATTTAAGAGTCGCAGCTCTGTTCTAGTTAGAAATTTTATGACTCACCATATTAGAGTTGGGGGTATGGGGGAGACAGGTGGTATAAAGTGCTGAATTCTATTTCCTCAGCTCAATTTTCTTCCTAACTTGAACATTTCTCAAGTGCTGCACTACTTAATAGGACTTTTAACCATCTTTGGTTTTGTCAGAAAATGCTCTCCTTTTCTCCTTTTTAACTAGATGACAGGGACCAATTAAATTAATGAGCTTCACAAAAGTATTTCCCTTGGCAAATGGCAGGCTGCATTAATGTTTGCACAGTGCAGATTTTGAGCTGTAAGCCTCTATGTTAAATGCATATGTTCATAAGATACCTCCATGTGTAATCAACTTTTACCAAATTATAAGTATGTACATATGTATGCATGAGCATGTATATTCAGAATCAGATTCAGTTTTTTGTTGCTACATATGATGTCAACATATATGAGACCATAAATTATGAAAATATGAGAAACATGAATCATGTCTGCATATGAATCATATCATTTAGTCAAATGTCTCTTTTTCATTTAATAGTCTCTGGATGATTATTTTCTCTACAATTAGCTATTTAACAGTGACAAGTAAAATTTCCCAAATGATTGTAGAAATCTAAAAGATGCTAAAAACATGTCTGTTCACATTGCTTGAATACTTTAATACTTTGATAGCATCTAATTAAATGGTTATTATAATTTCTCTAATATTGTATTTAGACATACTGCTGATTGGAGAATAAAGTCAGAGTAAAATAGCAAAGGCTCAATGATCTAGAAGAAGTCTTCATCTCTATTTTGGATAAAAAAGAAAGTAAATCTATGCCCCATTTTGTGATCTCTTCAAAATAGCACAATGACTTGCCATATGTAAGTACCACATATGAGCAATATGTATTTAGGGTATAGCTGAATGTCATTAATTCTTTAAGCTCTTTAGTGATATTTTTGAAAAGTATGGATTTTTCTTTTTTTAGAACATTTTATTTATTTATGAGTGGGGGGAGGGGCAGAGGGAGAAGAAGAAAGAGAAACAGACTCCCCACGGAGCTGGGACGCTGAGATCAGGACCCGACACAAAGGCAGACACTCAACCAACTGAGCCACCTAGGTTCCCTGAAAAGTGTGGACTTTTCTTAAATTAGGTAATGTGGTTATATGTTCATACCACTTGGAAGAAAACATTAACATAAACATTCTTCAGTTTCTTTCAACATTTGCTGGTCTTACCATATGCTTGTACCTGAAAACAATACCTTTCATATTGTTTAGTTTTATTTAGTATTTTTAACACCATTAGTATTCACATATAAAATTAACTAGAGCTTATACATTTAAAAGGATCTTTTTCTTCCTTCAGAGATATAATTATTCAGTTATAGATCTCTTTATAATAATGATGATGTTCATTGATAAAAGTAGCAGCAACTAAATTCAAAAAACATTTTTCTTTAATATTGAATCTTTGAATTTAAGGATATATATAAAAGGCTAATAATCTAATGGAGTGACAATAAGCCAATATCTCAAAGATTACCTTACTTTTTAATTTGTCATGAATGCAAAGAATGCAAAAATTCACCAAGGACAGACAAAGAAAACATGAGGCCACTTTCAATATTCTAATGAAATCCAATTTAGATGAACTGATTATTGAAATAGAATATATGCGTTGTGTTGTAATTCTATTAGACATGGTGGTTTTATTTCTAAGAAGAATACTTTGTAGGTTTCATAGCAACAACTTAATCTACCTGATTTGCCAGATACAAGGTTATTTGGAAACTGTTTTTAGAATAGGGAAAACTGTCTTTCACTTACAGAGCAACTAAGAATTGATACGTAAGTTGTTGTCAGTTGTACCATCACCAAGAGGGACTTTATTCATATTGGTGCTAGGAATATGTCAACATTGAACTTCTGCCATTTACATGGTCGACCCACTATGCTCTGGAGCAAACTTACTAAAGCTACAAAAGCGAGAGATTTCTTTGTTGGCTGTTACTGCACTTCCAGGAACATGATATAGTTCTAAGAGAAGTCAGCTTAGACAACAGATACTGAATGTATAGAGGCTATGCATGCTCAAAATAAATACATTTAGAATTCTACTTTTAGTGCAGAGACAATAGGGTGATTTAGAATTGACCTTCCATCATTACTACCCAGAAACTGGGCAAAATTAGAAACAACTATAATCGGACATTAACAAAAAAACAAAAACAAACAAACAAACAAAAAACAAAAACAAAACAGGTAACTCTGACTGTGATTCCTGAGGAAAAAGAAGGAAATAAGGTAAGCCCTCCCATAATTCAGGCTTTCTGTCACAAAACAATTTCTAAAACGCAGCAGAGGGAAAGGGACCCCAAACAGGGCCAAACAATCTTATAAATGTGAGGACATAGAAACTAGAGTTGGAAGAGACTGAGGAGTCTAGAATTTATGAGGCAAATTTCAGAGAAGAAGGGATTATGCAGAGGAAGATATCTAGAAATCTGTAGAATGGCTTAATTGAATCTTTGATTAATAATCTGTGCAAGCACAGGGTGAAGCCTCAGAGAGCCAGACTAGAATAACTTTGAAGGCAAAAAAGTGTTAGAGTTAGAGAGCTGTTAGAAGAACAGAGCTGATGTGAGGTGATGTGATGTTAGCCACCATGAGACTTCCCTTTCCTGATTCAAAAATGTATATGAAATGCAAAATACCAATAACATATCAGAAGAAGAAAGAAATAAAAAATGGTATCTTGAAATAAAACATGTAATCTGGTTTCATGAGACAGAATGCTATTGATGCATGGAAGATAAGTAGATGTAGATAAGAGGACATCCAGAAACAACTCATATTCTTGAATTTTGACGGAGGTTAAACTTGAGTGCAATCTAGAAGGCACGGCTTTTCGACAAGCTTTTCTGGAAGGCTTATACAGCCATATGGAGAAAATGAATCTTAATGTCTACCTCACATCATACCCCAAAATTAACTCCAGAATGGTTGTACATTTAAATGTGAAAAGGAAAGTGTTAAAGCTCTCAAATGTTCTCCTAGAATGGGAATATATTTATATGAGTGTGAGGGATAGGCAAATTTTTAAAAATAGGAGAGAAATATTCCTAGCACAAAAGGGAAAATGTGGATAACAGGCTATATTAAAATTAAGAATGACTGTTCATCAGAAGATTTCCATAAGAGAGTAAAATAGTAAGACACCAAGTGTGAGGAGACATCGGCAGTGCACATACCCAACAAAGAATTTGGACCCAGACTATATAAACACTCTTATCCTTCAATAAGAAAAAGTGAGCCAACCCTACAGCAAAAAAATATGCAAAATACTTAAACACATTTCATAAAATGGAGTAGCATATAACCAATAGGAATTAGCTTTATTAGTCACTAGGATAATAAAAAAAAATGACATAACAATTTAAAAACAACAGAATTGTTAAGTAGAAAAAGGCAAAATATCAGGCATTGTCCAGGGTGTGGAACAGCTAAAACCATCAGTGTATGATGGCAGGGACAGAAATAGTGTCACTGCTTCAGATCACTGTTCGGCAATATTCATCAAAGTGGCAGTCGCTTACCAAGTTACCGTCAATTCCACTTTGATGGTGTACGGCCCCCACCGCCCCTACAAATGAGTCTATGTGTTCATTGTGCTCATAAAACACAGTTGTTATAACAAAACATCAGAAATATTGAAGTATCCATCAACCATAGAGTTTATAAATAAGGATGACACAATTATACAATAAAATGTTTAGTCTGGGTCTTGATTCTGATATTTAACAATCCTTTGAACATGGGAAATTTATTTACATCTTTAAATATTAATTCCTTATTTGTAGAATAGGCACAATATACTTCTGGCTAGATTGTTGAGATTTATGAAGAAATTTATTTGTGTAAGATACCTGGAAAAAAGCGCTATCACCATCTCCCCTCCCCCACACTGCCAGTAACATTTCTAATTTTGTTCACTGGACCAAAATTATTGTCTCTTTTCTTTTGCTTACTTTCTGTTTAATCTAGTGCAAGATCATAGTTTTCATTTTGAATTCAACACTTACAATCTCTTCTACTAATGTGCACATGATTTGTTGTGTTTATGCTCTTTCCATTTCAGCCTCGCTGGATCATCCACACTTCAAACGTCCTTCTCATTTGTTCCCCCTGCAAAGCTATTCTGTTATTTGCTACCTTTTCTTCTGTTCAGAAATAAAATGAATCTCAATTGCAGCACCTATTTCCTTATTCTTCAACATTTTATTAATAACTTTGATGCCGGTGAGTAGGAGGGGAAGATGCTAAATTAACATTTCAGAAGACTGAAATCCTTTCTTCAAAATATGCATCAGAAAAGCCACATGACAGATTTCCTCACATTAACCCTCCCACTCCTCCTCCTTAACTGCTAACTTGTTAACAATAGCAGTGTCTGGAGAAACCTATTAGCAGTTTAAGGGTTTGTTGGGGAGTCTCTCTTAGGACTAGAGAAATTGGATGGTAAAGAAGGAACTAACATCTTGCCACAACATCTTACAGTTGAGGGAATTTCTTTTATTTATTTGGGGGGGTAATTTCTTTTTTTAATGAGAAGAATGGTTTTAAAAGAATATACACATATGCATAAATTTTACTGATTGATTTTCTTAGAATTTGACCTTGTATATAAGGAAAAATAATAACTTACACAAATTTGGCAAAATTGTTGTTATCATTGCTCTCGCCCTTCATTGAGCCCCCAAAGAGCCCACCTTCTGGAGCAGCCCTCACGTGGGGAGCATCAAACAGCTATGGTAGGCAAGAGAGTTCATGCTTATTGGCTGTGACTTTCTTTTTTATGACCTTCCCTGCCACCTTTTATAGCTTTGTGTAATAAATATACAATAAATGGCACAAATTTAAGCGAACAATTTGATGAGTTTTTATGCATGTCTACACTTGTGAAACCATCACAATTAAAATAACAAACAGTGTAATCACCACCAACAGTTTCCTCTCACCCCTTTGTAATCCCTCCCACCCACCCCCCACTCCCCATTCCCACAAAACCACTGATCCACTAGGTGTCCTACAGAGTGGCTCACATTTTTCAGAGGGTTATATAAAAATGAGTCATACAGAATGCACTATTCTTATTAGCCTGGATTCTTTCACTCAGCATGATTATTTGTTACATCCATGCTCGTGTATAACCAATAGTTCATTTTTTGCATTGCTGAGTACTTATTCTATTGTGTATACTTACCAAAATTTCTTAACCATTTACCCGTGTGGGGACATTTGTGTTGTTTCTTTATTTGATTATTATGAATAAAGGTAGGATGAGTATTCCTGTCCACATCTTTATGGACATATGCTCTCATACCCAATCTTGGGTAAAAATTTAAAATAAAATGTTGAATTGCATGATCGGTATGTGGTAGCTGTTTTAGAAATTACCAAATTGTCACAAAAGAGCTGTGTCCATTTTTATTCTACCTAGCAATATATAAGGGTGCTAATGGTTCCACATCTTTTTTTAACACTTGTAATGGTCTTGTAGTCTTAGCCATTTTAGTGGTTACATAATTATATCTAATTATTTTAATTTGTATTTACCTGAAGTTCAGTGATATTGAGAAACTTTCATATGCTGATATGTCCACCACATATATTCTTTTAGATAGTATCTATTCAAAATTTTACCAATTTTTTCTTTCTTATTGGCTAACTATAGGGATTTTTTTCTAAAAAATGAATATAAGTCCATTGAAAACAGTATGACAAATATCAATATGTCCCCAAGTGACATGATAATAGCTTACAATCAGAAATCACAGAGTACAAGTATGACCTCATTTAAAAGTCAAAGGACTACAGAAAATTTCATTGAATCATCTTTGATATTATCAAATTTTCAATGGAGAAAAAGGGATGTCAAGTGAATTAGCAAAGCAATTAGCTTACTTTTTCATATTTAATTCTTTCAGCCTTATTCTCACTAACTCAGCTTTCTGGTCCAATTCCAATCCCTGCCCTCTACCTCCTTAGTGCTCCTGCCATAAGTAGGCTTTTGCATTTCATAAATTTTATTGTATTGTTAGTGTCTCTTTTAAGTAAGTAATCGACTTACATTACTTCTCAAAACTGAAAACAAGACAAAAGAGCCAGCATTGATACATTACTAATACCTAAACTTGAGATTCACATTGAATTTTAGCAGCTTTCCCACTATTGTCCTTCTTCTCTATGTATTGAGTCAAGACATCACACTGAATTAAACATCATTTTTCCTTCGTTTCTTCCTTTCCTAAGTAGCTTCTCACTGTTTCCTTTTCTTTCAAGACCTAGACAGTCTGGAGGAGTTCTCCCCAGGTATTCTGTAATTGTCCATCAGTTATGGGTTTGCCTAGTGTTTCCCTTGACTGGAGTTACAAGCTTTAGGGAAGCCATCATTGAAGTATCCTTCTAATTATATCCTATCAGGGGCTCATGATACCAACAGGAGTTATTACTGGTGGTGAGAACAGTATCATTTAAGGTAATAGGCAATCCAGATTTCTCCTTTTTAAGTTACTATTTTTCCCTTTTTCATACTCTGTTATTTAAAAGTCAGTCATTAAGTCCAGCTGACATTCAAAATATGATTTTGGGGGCACCTACATGGCTGTGAAATCCACACTGTGCACAGGGTCTGCCTATACTCAGAGGAGGAGACTATACTGAGCATGTGTGCCACAGAGGGGTGGAGGAATCTACAGGGACATCTTATTGTTCTTTTTATCACAGGTTGCCTTCCTAGCTTTTCTTTATCAATTCTAGATACAAGTTCTCTCTCAGGTACACGTTTTGCAAATATTTTCTCCCAGTCTGGGGTTTGTATTTTTATTTCTGCTGTCAATGTCTTTTGAAGAACAAAATTTTGACTAAGTTCAATAGGTCAGTTTTTTATTTTTCTTTCAGTGTCTTATTAAAAGTATTTGTTTTACTCAAGGTCATCAAAATTTGTTTCTGTATCTTCTTCCAGTAATTCTATAATGCCAAACAAGCAAACGAGGAAGGAGAATCTTTCAACAGACGATGCTACTACAAGTGGACATTATTAGGAAAAAAAAAGGAATTCAGGCTTTACTATACAACTTGCACAAAATCAAAATTGAAATTAACCATAGACTGAGATGGAAAACATAAACCTATGATGTCTTTATTGATAATATAAATATATTTGTGATACAGTTATGATCACAGTTATGTGATCATAGATACAGTTAGACAACTAGATACAGTTAGACAACTAGATACAGTTATGACAACTATTTTTTATACTTTCTACAATAACAACAACAAAAACTTTCCCTCTTTGATAACACTCCCATAGAAAATATTTATTCAGTGCCAGCTTTGTGCCAGAGATGGGGACGACATAGTGAGGAAAAATAAACAAGGTCCTTGTTCATATGGAGCTTACAGTTTGGGGAAGACACAAATACTAAGCAAAGTGTCAGATAGGTATGATAACTAAATATAAACCCACCAAAATTACCTATGTATTTGCCTTTTGATACAGTAATTTCAGGAATGTATCCCAAAGATATACTGGCAACAGGCAAAACTTTCACTTTCCATTTTCTCCAGTTGAAGTAGTATCCTAGCAGGTATTAATTATAAAATCTGGAGCTCCCAAAAACTGTTCATTGGAAGGACTAGAGGGTGATTAGAGTAGCCAGATACTGGACATCGTATCGGGATTTTTCTTATTACCTTTAGTATCTGCTAAGCACGCCACTCTGTCTGCTTTTTTTTTTTTATTTCAACAGCCTCCTTTCTGTAAATAATTGTTTTATTTTTTCCTTCTGGCTTTTGCTATCACGACAACAAAAATGCTGTAGTAAATACCTTTGTGCATGTGTCATTTGATATTTTTGCCAGAGACTCTCTAAGGGAAATTAATTAATGATTCGCCATTAAGTACAGTGTTAACAGTAAGTTTTTCATAGATGATGTTTATCAGATAGAAGGAGTTCTAGCTTTTTGTAATTTGTTGAGAGTTTTTACCAAGAATGAATGTTAAATTTTATCAAGAGTGTTTTATGCATCTACTATGAAACATAGCTCTAAAAGAATATTACAAAATTTTAATGTGATCTCAAAACTTCATAAAGACCTAGTTAAAATTTTTGATAATAAAATTATGGTCATATAAAAATGTTCCTGTCCTTAATAAAATACACACTGACATATTTAAGAGTAAAGAAATGCAATGTATGTAAATCTTTAATTTCATTCAGTAGTCTTAATTTTAAAGTAATATTAGTATGTTATTTTGAAATTATAATTTTATGATAAAACACTCAATTGGTTAATATTAGTAAAAACAAATATTTTCCAGGTAATATAAAAATCAAAGCAGTAAACAAGTTTCTTAGAGATGCAAACACTAATATGAACTCATCATGAATTGGTTGTTGTTAAAATGTATACTGAAAGCCCTAAGAATAATGACAACCTAATAAACACTTTTTAACACTTAGAGATCATAGTCTTTAAGTGACATTTTCCATTAGAACGAATGAGGTGTGTTCAAAGGAATGTCTGATTTCTTGTCAGAGGCAAACACGAGATGAGCTTGGACATCATATTCTTTCAAAAACAAGGAGGCAATGAATGATTAATGGGCTTATGTCAAGAAACAAAGGGAGAAAACATAGTAACTCTGACTCTGAGTGTCCAAAGCTGACACAATATGGACATTAAAAATACCCCCATTGCAGGTTGTGAAGGCAATAGATTATTTAAAAAAATGAAAAGGGAAAGAATTAAGCATTTAACTTGTTGTTTCAGTATCAAGTATAAATAGTATAAACCATTTTCTGGATAACCAAATTGTATGTAAGGGCAAAGTTTTCTTTTCCTTTTACAGAAAAATTATAAGTAATAAACACAGAAAGATTAATAGTTTCAAAAGTTACAATTTTGCCATTTCTAATGGCAAAATATGCCCAAGCAGATACTTCACTGAATAGGAAAACAATTAGCTAGATTTAGCAGAGGAACTGTGAAATGGAAAAGTCAAATGGACATCACCATCTCCGAGTGAATCAACAGGTATCTACACCAGATATGGACTTGTTGAGACTTAATAGGAAGTACCCCCTAAAGTAGTTTTGCCTAAGTATTTGAAATACATTTTGAAAAATACCACAAGAAGCAATTGGTCAAGTCAGCAGGACATATGGTTTGGTTTTTGTAACAACACAAAATATATACATATATATTTTTAAGACGAAAGCATAGAAACATTAAAAACAAAACAAGAAACTTTAACGAATTTTAACAACCAGGTACAATATGTAAACCTGATTTAGATTCTGATTCAAACTATGAAAATATCATGTGAAGTAAGTGGGGCACATTACATGTGGACTGGACATTTAATGTTTCTGTTGACTTTGTCCAGCAATAATATCATGGTAGAAACTATGAGTTACTTATCACTTAGAAATGCATAATGTATGATGGAGTCATAGGAGAAAGGAGAAGTGGTAGAGGAGAAAGGACATGAGTCCATGTAATTCATTTAAAATACTCAAACAAAAAATGAAGTAGCGGGACAGAAAGAACAAATTTAAAAAAGTTAATTATCACTATTGACAGAAATTGGGTAGGTAGGAGTTTAACATATCATTTTCTCTACTTTCTTATGTTTGAAATTTTCTGTAACAAAAGTAAGGAAATCAGTTTAAGATGAACACCGTTATGGATGGAAATAAGACCTAGGCTGGGAAGGTAGGGGGCAGGGAGACCTGGCGCTGAGCTCTGAGTGGGGAGGGATTAGGTTGGAAGAGAATGGTAGAAATGTCCAGAAAAAAAGCAACCAACAGAAATGTCCAGAAAAAGAAGCAACCACCTTCTAGCAGGTGGGAACATGGGAGAATAAAGAAGGCCTGAACAGTTGGCTAGTACTTATGAGCTATTTTCTCAGCCTACCAGTGGGCCACATGGATACAATATTTCCAGCTATAAGCCATTGAAGCTACTACATAATTATTTTTGAATGAAGAACTACAGGTGAGATGTTAAACCTCTGTGTATTATAGGAAGCTTATAGCTGTGTCATGAATAATCCCAACACCCCTGACATTCTCCATATACACTCTGGAGAATTTCAGCTGTGATCACAGCTTTGCATGTCATTCTGTGCTGAATGATCTTGTCTCTCTCCAGCACAAACATCTGTATCCAAGTCTAAGCCCGCATTCCTAAAATGGTGAATAGGTCTAGAAGTCCTTGGCAATGTGTACTCAATTGGTTTGAAACAGAACCATCACCATACTGTCAAATGTGGTCTCTCTGCATACAGTTTCATACGGTTCTCATTTCTTGGAAGTATGTCACTCCAGCTGCCAAGAAGGCAGGAGAGTCTCAATTTCCCTCTTCCTCATATTCCACATCTGTTCAGTCTATCTGCTTTTCCTTTAGTTCATTCTGCTCACTAAATTTATCTGGAGATCTGTGTCCGCCTCTCCATGCCCCAAACATCTCAACCTTATGTGTGTGTCTGTAGACTGTTGATGTAACTCTTACTGGTGTCCTACCTTTAGCTCTTACAACAACTACAGCGGCGTTTCTCCAAAATGCAGCTCTCGTCACCAATTCTCTGAACCCAAACTCTCAATAGCTACATGGGTAAATCTCAGGAAACAGTGAAAGCTCCTGAGGATGTCTGGAAAGACCCTTCTTTTTTTTTTTTTAAGATTTTATTTATTCATTTGACAGACAGAGATCACAAGTAGGTAGAGAGGCAGGCAGAGAGAGGAGGAAGCAGGCTCCCCACGCAGAGAGCCCGATGCGGGACTTGATCCCAGGACCCTGGGATCATGACCTGAGCTGAAGGCAGAGGCTTTAACCCACTGAGCCACCCAGGCGCCCCTGGAAAGACCCTTCTTGTCTGCTGTCTTTACCCTCTCTATGTTACACTCTTACACATGCACCCTACAATTTAACAGTACTTGCTTATTACTTGCAATTCTCTAAGTGTTTCATAATTTTTTTCCTTAGCAGTCTAGTAAATGCCCACTATTTATTTATTTATTTGTTTGTTTATTATTTTTAAATATTTTATTTATTAATTTGAGAGAGAGAGAGTGAGTGGAAGGGAGAGGGAGAGAGAATCTGAAGCAGATTCCGTGCTGAATGCAGAGCCCAATGCAAGGCTCCAACTCACCTGCACTAGATCATGACCTGAGCCGAAACTAAGAGTCTGATGCTCAACCAACTGAGCCACCCAGGTGTCCTACCTACTTTTTTTTCCAGAACAAGGACTATCCACTTGGACAACCAACCATCTGACATGTATTGGGCCAAGAGTAATATTCAGAGTATTAACACACAATGTGTCCAACTTCTTTGTGTTTCTCTGGCTTTCATGTTTTATTTCCTGAAGGGACTGCAATTTCCATAAATGGCTAAGAAGAACAGCCACTGGTGGCCACTGGTGGGGAGTCAGGGCCTCATTAGCTGTAAGAGTTCCAGGCATTTGCCTGCTACCAAGAGCACAGCCTGCCCCCATGAGATCTGTGCCTCTCTGCCCAGCCAAAGATGGAGACCCAGGGCCAGGGATGGCATGCTCCCTGGGGCCCAGGGAAGGTGGTAAGGAAGCAAGCAGGTGAGAGAGAAGGGCTCTGTGAGGCATTCTCTATGAGGTTAACTGAAACTGGTAAAGAGGCTTCCTTCTGCCCATGAGGCAAACTTCCGCAGGTCCAATCCAGGGAAGCACCTCTGTGCTCCTCTGAGAGGCCGAGGGAGCGCATTGCTGACAAAGCTTTTGCCGGAGGCATGACCCAAGGACAGTTCTGGGGTCGAAGGAGGAGGTCTGGCTAGATCTCAGGTCTAGCTAAATTCTCTTACAATTCATCAGAAGTCCTAAACTGTTGAAGCAGCTCCTATGACCTTGTTCATCTATCGTCTATGAATGTGTTGGAACCCAGGGAGAAGGGGAATCCTCATCCTCAAACTACAATATTCACACTCACATATTTCCTGAATTTATAAATGGCAGCTTCAAAAGTCATGTCAGGCTATGTGCATCCATGTAGATGAAGTCCTATTTCCAAGATTTAGACGAGTCTATTTTGTGGGGAGTGTGTTTAGACATAACTAGAAGTAGTGGGCAATACGTGTCTGACAACTCTGTTCTTGCTTTGTTCATTGCATTTGCCAAATGTTCTTGCTACAAGATCAGGAGTTGATTGACCTAAATTCCAGATTACTGACCAATCCTACTGATGTTCTGTGCAGCCTTGAGCAACACTGCAACCCTCACTGGGCCTCGTTTGCCTCCATGTTAGATGGAAGGTTTGAACTAGGACCTTTCTGAGAGTGGGCTGTGGTTACCCTGGACAGTCCTCACGGCCTCCTAGGCTTTTGGCAGAAAATGCCAAAGGCAAACGTCACTCCCTGCTTTGATATTTGCCCAGTCAAAGAGGCTTCTGTAAGGACAATGGGGGCAATATTAGTCTAGGTAGAAATCTGCCAAGAAGATAGGCAAGTGGAAGCCTGGAGTGTTAGAATTTCCATGAGAAAAGAAGGAGAAGTCTCTGTGACACTCACCCAAACTCTGAGGAGGAAACTTTCTAGGCCAATTTTACAGGGCAGGGCAGTAAGTGGCCAGGGCGTAGTGGCTCAAAGTGACCAGAGCAACGCAGGAAAGCTGTGGGGGTTGGGGAGAACAACCACAATTTGAGTCTCACAAGGAAAACTGGTCCCTAACATTATTGGGTGATCCTGAATACAAGACAGTAGCGAAAACTATGGCAATAAAAATAAGTCTTTTGATTATGTAAGTAGGGTCTTGGGAAAAGGACCATGAGAAAGGAATATTCCTGTGTCTCTCAAGTGGAGATCAGCAGACTGCCACTGTCCCAAAAGTGTTAATAAGTGTTAATCACAAATGTAGGGTCTATGGTCACATAAGTTTGGGAAGTTCTGGCTAAACAAAATAATAATTTTTTAATGAAAGGATTTCATAGATTTTTTTTAATATGCTAATAGGCATGATAATTCTCCAAGAGTATGTGGTGTTTTCCAAACTAATTTAACTTCAAGATTATTATTTTTTCCTTTCAGAACATTTACTAACATCTCATTGGATACTGGTGGTCTGTGCACTCCATTTGGGAAACATCAGTGTAGGATCATTTACATTTCAGTGGCCACTAAGAACTAGGCCCCATGAGAATGATCCCACTTGGCTGTGAAAGCTGGTGTAGACAAGGGTAATGTCTGAGCTGGACAGCTCCAAACTGACATAGACTGTTCTCCATTTTCTGTGACTGGAAGAGACTTTTAGGGATATTTACAATGGGTTTCCAGACGTTTCCTGAACTGCAAGGAGCAGAGGAGCCCTGTGGGAAAGCACCTGCACTGTTGGTATAGACTGGGTTGGCAGAGGGGAATAAAGAAGGCAGGAGGAAGAAGGGAGCCACCAGGAGGCATGAGAAAACAGCAGAAGAGTGGAGTATGTGTATGATGAGTATTACTCAGCCCTCGAAAATTGAAATCTTGCCACTTAAAATGACATGGATGGAACTAGAGCATATTATACAGAGTGAAATAAGTCAGAGAAAGACAATTGTCACATGATCTCAGTCATTGTGGAATTTAAGAAATAAAACAGAAGATCATAGGGGAAGTGAAGATGAAATCAGAGATGGAGACAAACCATAAGAGACTCTTAACTCTAGGAAACAAACTGGGAGTTGCTGGAGGGGAGGAGAGTGGGGGACGGGGTAACTAGGTGATTGGCATTAAGGAGGGCACATGACGTAATGAGCACTGGGTGTTGTATGCAACTGATGAATCACTGAACCTTACATCTGAAACTAATAATACACTACATGTTAATTGATTGAATTTAAATAGAATTTTAAAAATTAAAGAAATCAGACATAATAGTTGAAAGAAGAAAGAAAGAAAGAAAGAAAGGGAAAAAAAGGAAGGAATGAAGGAAGGGAGAAAAAGAGAAGAAAAAACAACACAACACCGAACGAGTGGGTAGCACTGCCAGAGAACATTCTCACCCCCAGTGGTGCAAGGCTCTGGGCTGACCCCATCCTCTGCCTTCTAGAGTTCCCATCAGCAATAGGAGGAAAGAACTGTGGGGTGAGTAGGGGGACAGGGAGACACAAATGAGATTTCATGGTTTAAGGGACCCAAGAGGTTTCCGGAGCCATTATGTAAAGACAGGGTTTTTTTATTGTCCAAAGAGGGAGGAAACACCAGCATGAGAGGCTGCAACCATGGCAAGAGAGTAGCATCTCCTGAACAGCGTGGATGTCAGATGTTTGCTGCCCAGAAGCTCACAGAAAGCTGTTCAAGGAGCACATTAGCATATGGTCAGTGACCCCAGTCTCTACTCAGGTCTGAGTGATGTTGGGGGCTGGAGGGAAGAGCAGGAACTGAGATGCCAACAGTCACAGCGAGGGGCTCCTGCTAGATATGAAGGACTCACCTCCATCACTGTCATGACATAGATACCCATGTGAAGAGCTAGGTCCTTAATTTAGGACCCCCAAAACACTGACGATAAGGAGACCGGTGAAAGCCACCAGAGGGTATTTGGAAAGGTCTGGTTTTCTGGCATGAGCAAATAGAGAGTCAGACGTCTACAGACTGGAGAACAGTCACCAGGCAACTGCCTGTGGCCATATCTGTAATTCCTGGAGAGGGGACATTCAGGTGGCAATCTCCTGAAGTAGGATAGAAAAATTAATGATTAGCAGTGTACCATTCACAAGAGCTATGAAAATTTTAAGATAACCTGAAATAGTTTTTTTAATGCAAGTCTTTTGTTTTAAAAGAAATTTAATACTCAATTGAAATTAATTTAAAAACACCTAATTGTCTAAAATTACGTCTAAAAGAGAGACGTACCATTTCATTGCAAATAAGGCTAACATAAAAGATTCAGTTCTCCCTCACTTGATCCATTGCTCCAATAAAAATTTCAATGGAGGATTTTGTAAAATTTAATAAGCTGAAAAAATAGTCAAGTTAGCAAGACATTTCTGAAAAAGAGAAAGGAAAATGAGAGGCGGGAGGAGATGGCCAATATGATAACTGTGAAAAGCCATCATCTTGTGGTTTTAATTTGCATTTCTCCAATTATGAAAAAGGTTGAACAAATATATTTTTACTCTTTGTTTTTCTCCTGTTAGACACCCACAAGTTATCTGCCCTTTTCTCAACTGAGTGATTTGCTTTTTTCCCCCCTCTGATTCATAGAAATCCCTTTTAATATTCTGGATGTTATTTTTTTCATTATAGTTAGGTAAATATTTTCTGCTAGCTTGTGGCTTGTTTTCTCTCTTCACGGCATCTTACAGTGCACATGTGCCCATATATTGGAATTATCTTTATTACATGTCGATACACATGGAGTTGATTTTTGTTTATGACATAAGGTAAGAACGTAACTTCATTTTTCCCATATAGATAACTATTTCCAGTTTTTTTTTTGTTTGTTTTTTTTAAATATTTTATTTATTTATTTGTCAGAGAGGAGAGACAGAGAGAGCACACAAGCAGGCAGAGAGGCAGGCAGAGGCGGAGAGAGAAGCAGGCTCCCCGCCGAGCAAGGAGCCCATGCGGGACTCGATCCCAGGACTCTGGGATCAGGACCGGAGCCAAAGGCAGCGGCTTAACCCACTGAGCCACCCAGGCGTCCCAGAGTTGTGTTTTTTTTTGTTTGTTTGTTTGTTTTTTTACTTTATTTAAGCTTTATTTAAACATATGATGTAACCCCACCACCCTCACCCAACCCCTCTTCCCCCCACCCCCCTCAGTTTGTTTTATGACATTAAGAGTCTCTTTTGGTTTTTCTCCCTCCCGATCCCATCTTCTTTCATTTTTACTTTTCCTACCACCTTAACTCCCACCCCCGTTGCATCTCCACTTCCTCATATCAGGGAGATCATGTGGTAGTTGTCTTTCTCCAGTTGACTTATTTCGCTAAGCATAATACGCTCTAGTTCCATCCATGTCATCGCAAATGGTAAGATTTCATTTCTTTTGATGGCTGCATAGTATTCCATCGTATATATATACCACATCTTCTTTATCCATTCATCTGTTGATGGACATCTAGGTTCTTTCCATAACTTGGCTATTGTGGACATTGCTGCTATAAACATTCGGGTACACGTGCCCCTTTGGATCACTACGTTTGTATCTTTAGGATAGATACCCAGTAGTGCAATTGCTGGGTCATAAGGTAGCTCTATTTTCAATTTTTTGAGGAACCTCCATGCTGTTTTCCAGAGTGGTTGCACCAGCTTGCATTCCCACCAACAGTGTAGGAGGGTTCCCCTTTCTCCGCATCCTCGCCAGCATCTGTCATTTCCTGACTTGTTCATTTTAGCCATTCTGACTGGTGTGAGGTGGTATCTCATTGTGGTTTTGATTTGTATTTCCCTGATGCCCAGTGATATGGAGCACTTTTTCATGTGTCTGTTGGCCATCTGGATGTCTTCTTTGCAGAAATGTCTGTTCATGTCCTCTGCCCATTTCTTGATTGGATTATTTGTTCTTTGGGTGTTGAGTTTGCTAAGCTCTTTGTAGATTTTAGATACTAGCCCTTTATCTGATATGTCATTTGCAAATATCTTTTCCCACTCTGTCAGTTGTCTTTTGGTTTTGTTGACTGTTTCCTTTGCTGTGCAAAAGCTTTTGATCTTGATGAAGTCCCAATAGTTCATTTTTTCCCTTGCTTCCCTTGCCTTTGGCGTTGTTCCTAGGAAGAAGTTGCTGCGGCTGAGGTCGAAGAGGTTGCTGCCTGTGTTCTCCTCAAGGATTTTGATGGATTCCTTTCTCACGTTGAGATCCTTCATCCATTTTGAGTCTATTTTCGTGTGTGGTGTAAGGAAATGGTCCAATTTCATTTTTCTGCATGTGGCTGTCCAATTTTCCCAACACCATTTGTTGAAGAGGCTATCCTTTTTCCATTGGATGTTCTTTCCTGCTTTGTCGAAGATTAGTTGACCATAGAGTTGAGGGTCTATTTCTGGGCTCTCTATTCTGTTCCATTGATCTATGTGTCTGTTTTTGTGCCAGTACCATACTGTCTTAATGATGACAGCTTTGTAGTAGAGCTTGAAGTCTGGAATTGTGATGCCACCAACTTTGGTTTTCTTTTTCAATATTCCTTTGGCTATTCGAGGTCTTTTCTGGTTCCATATAAATTTTAGGATTATTTGTTCCATTTCTTTGAAAAAATTGGATGGAATTTTGATAGGCATTGCATTAAATGTGTAGATAGCTTTAGGTAGCATAGACATTTTCACGATATTAATTCTTCCAATCCATGAGCATGGAACATTTTTCCATGTCTTTGTGTCTTCCTCAATTTCTTTCATGAGTACTTTATAGTTCTCTGAGTATAGATACTTTGCCTCTTTTGTTAGGTTTATTCCTAGGTATCTTATGGTTTTACTATTTCCAGTTTTATTAATTGATAATTATTATCATCTTCCCTTTCCATACTGAAATACAGTAGTACATCTAATATGCAGGAAGTTTCCACCTATGGTTGGAATCTGCTTCTGAAATGCTCTGATCTATTTCTTTTCCGCGTTTCTATCTGTGCATAACTACCACACTGTATTAATTCACATGTCTTTTCAAACGTGTGGCTACTAAAAAATAGAAAATTACATATGTGGCCTCCATTATATTTCTATTTTACGGTGCTGATGCAGCTAGCCATAGTAACTGCCTGTTTCTTTCCAAACCTTATACCATTGGTTTCTTTTCCTTGTTTATTGAGCTGACTGAGACACCAGTGACTGTGCTGAATACATGAGTAATAGCAGAAAAACAGTGATGTTCCTGCTTATATGGGAATGTGTTTAACATTTCACCATTAAATACGATGTTGCTGCACTATAGTTTTATGTACCCTTTACCACAGGGATAAAATTTATCTTTTACTACGAAATTATGAAGTTTTTGCTTGTTTTGTTTTAATTATTAATGACTATTGAAATCTACCTAATGCTTTTTCTCCATCCACATGATATATCTTATTAATTCATTTTGTAATTTTAAATTAACCTATTCTTCCTGAGATACTCTCAAGTTGGTCAAAATATAGTATCTTTTAAATTTATTATTGGATTTTATTTACTAAAATATTTGGAAGATTTTGGCATTCATGCTCATATGTGACTTTAGCCTGAAACTTTAAATGATGTTTCCTGGGCCAGACACATATACACACAGATGGCATTCTTATTCTTATACAAAATAGCTATGTGTTTATAGTTATTCACATGTTTACTATTTTCCTTGCTAAAAATTATTTTTCATACCCCTGGCCTTCCTTCTGAGATCGCTTTTTAATTTTTTTTTCTAAAGCATAAACTTTAGAATTCTATTGGTGAAGGGCGAGTATAAACTTATTTTAGATTTTGTATGAAAGTGTCTTTATTTTCTTTTCGCTCTTGAAAGATGGAATCACTAAATCTTGAATCTAAGTTGGGATCTATTTGCAGTCATTATGTTGAAAATACACAAATCTTTTCTTTCCAACTTCTATTGCTACGTCACCTGTCCATCTTATGGCCAGTTTTGGCATATAATTTATCTTTCTCCCTTACTAATTTCAAGATCCTTTATTTGTCTTTGGTTTTCAGTTGCTTGTGATATATTTAGGTGCATGTGGTGTCGACTTTTTGTCTTTTGTCATGTTAAAAAATAATCATCTGGTTTTTCATTCTTTTTGCTCGGCTTCTCTCCTGTTGTTTTCCTATATTTTTCTTTCTAGATCTTCAATAAGACCTACATATTTTTCTATCACCAGTGTCACCAAAATCCTTTTATGTTTCCTTTTTCTTTCTCACACCAGTCTTATTCTGATTTTTTTCTTCAGTCTAGTACATCAAATCTTTCTTCTGCCTTGTCTAATACAGTATTTAATCTGTCCATTGAATTTCTAATTCAATCAGCATGAATATATATGTAACTTGTTTTGAACAGTTATATTTAGTTCTTTATCAAACATACCTGCTCATTTGTGATAGTCCTTTATTGTTTATCCTGTTTTTAAAAATTCTCTTCTTTTGCAACTGGTTGGTTCAGTCGGTTAAGCATCTGCCATCGGCTCAGGTCGTGATCCCAGGCCAGGGTCCAGGGATGGAGTCCTGCAGGTGTATTTCATAACAAACTATCTTTACCATATTGCTAGAAACAAATACTTCTCAATTACTTTTAAAGAAATTTTATTTCAATAAAACACTGATTTCATGACAGAAACTTTATAAAATATTTGAGTATAATCTAACCCATAAGAGAGATATTTTACAACTTGCTTCAGTGAGTTTTCTTAAAATATTTAAGTATTTGATCTCACACAAAATAAGTAATGTTTGGGACATAAAGAGATGTTAATGACACAGTGGTAAATGAAAATAACACCTTTGCTTCTCAATGCTCCTGAAGCTGCAAGTACCAAATGCCCCATATCAATTTTAGAAAAAAATCTTTTAGTTTTTGCAAACCTATTTATTTCAGCTTTGTTATTATTATTATTATTATTATTATTATTATTATTATTTTATTCGGCCATGATTCCAGTGAGCCTGGGTCTATTACTAGAGGTATTAATTGAAAAAATCTGGAATACATTTGAGAATCTGTCTTTCAAAATAAGTTCTCAGGGTTCCAGTGTGGAGCAAAAATTGGAAAATCCTAGAAACTGATTTCTTATTCAGAGATTCCACAGCTACACATATAGATGAAAGTAGTTTAATAAACATATATGTCTGAGCAAGAAAAGCAGTTCTTAACTCACATTTAGTAACATTTAAAGGACTAGGAAATTTTTATTTTAGTTCAAGTTATGCATTAATTAGTCAAATTTTGTATCCTGTTTTTGGTGAAACTGTCAAGAAAAATGTGGGTATTTTTGCATTTCAGAAAATAAAAACAGATAAATAACAGCGGACACATAGCAGAGGTGCTGTCAGGGGAAGGATGGTGTCTTCTATCAATAACCAGGTCAGAGGCCACCCTGGTCAATACTGATGAGCCACAAATCCTTCATTAAAAAAGGTTAGGCCTAAGGTATAAAAGTTTCCCAGAAGGTGGAGTACTTCTTTTCCTCTTTAAATTAGTATTCCTTGGCCAGAAGCCCTGAATATTCTTGGAACATCCATTACAAAATTGAAATGTGGCACCAATAATTTTTAAACACCATGAGTTCTGTAAATAGTTTTTCACATAATCATATGGAAAAAAATATGTATATACATTTTAGATAAAATACACCCAGTTTTATGGTCTTGCTGAGCCAACCAAATAGAATGTTAACCAAATAAAAACTACGTATGACTTGCCTTATGAATTTTAATCACATAGACCTTTCTGTGAATAAGAAAATTTTCCAGTTATAGCTTGTCCAGAAAAACCCGCATTCTGTATCAGCTTAGCCCTCTCTGACACAAGCAATCTTTCCTAGTAGCTAATGGGTAGTTGTGCTCTTAACCATGAGGGACTTCCAGTGAGTTACAGGAGCAGTAGACAGTGAGAACTTAGGACCCACTGGCTTTCTGAGACAGCAGCTGTTCGACTTTCTACAACCCCCATAATTCCAACAACAAAACAGAGAGAACTGTTCCATTTTGTTCCAGAATCCATTTAATTAAACCCAAGCCCTTTAGAAATCTGTTTCTTAAAATGGTATCAACCATCGAGATACATGTCATGAATCTGGGGGGGGATACATTTTTCCTATTTGTACAACAACTGGATGCAGGCAGAGAAGAAGACATTGAGGACACGGGTAGAGCAGTTTTATTTTCCACTGATTACCACTGACTAGTATTGGGAAATATTAATGAAAGTTCTTTTGACAGTAGACAATAGTCTTAGCAAAAGAGAGGAAATCTTTGCACAATTTATTTTTTGCTTCTCCTGTAATTTTCTTTATAAAATACTAAAAAGTACTTCCTTGACAAAATACATAAATTACATAACTGTATGTCAGAATCAATAAACTTAGTGGTTCTATAACAAACCTGTAAATGAGCATGGGATGTCTTCTTAAAAAGTCCCCATAAAGTCAGAAGTTTATGGAATGAAGCACAGCAGCTGCTATCGAGAGATCTCTGATAACATCACACAGGAAACAAGAACAAGTGTCTTCTGAGTTAGGGCGGGAGCGGGGGGGGGGGCGCATTTTCCAAGGCAGGAAGTAACCTATCATTCTTTCAGTTTAGGAAAGTAGAGGTCCCCTACCCTGCCAACTGCAAAAAGCATTTATGGACTTTTGAGAACAGAATGATTTTTTTTGTGGGGGGCAACACATTTTTAAAGGGCATTGCCCAAATCTGAACACATTAAGAAAGTGGCAGCCTGACTCTTTAACATCATATACACACAATTAGACAAAAGAATAGCAAAATGCCTAAAACAATTGAAATGAGGTTTAACTTGTGTAACTTTATAACTTTTTAAAATAGTACATTCTGATGGAAGAAAAATGAGAATACACAGATAAGTAAAATGGGTAAAAATTTAAAAAATCATTTGCTGTACTACCACTTCATCTACCAAATACTTAAATATCTAGATTTATCTCTATCATTTATCACAAAATAAGGATATATTAGTTATCTTGTTTGATGGCCTTTTTTTTTTTGAACTTTAATTACATAACATACAGCTACTGTTTTCTTGGAATACATGACTTCTTTATTAAGTCACTATATATTGTTCCATCTTACATTATCTATATATTGAGAGAGAGATTATATAAATAGATATATTACAGATATACAGATAGTTTTTCTATATTTAATAGTAATTTGTATTTTATTCAGAGGTGGGTTTAGGGTTAGTAGGAGAGTTCAGATGTACATATACTTAAGGTCAGGCAGTAGACCAGAGAAGAGATATTTTTTTAAGGAAAAAAAAAATACATCATTTTTTGTTAAATAAAGTTAGATTATCATTAAAAAGGCCTCTCACGGGGCACCTGGGTGGCTCAGTGGGTTAAAGCCTCTGCCTTCGGCTTAGGTCATGATCTCAGGGTCCTGGGATCGAGCCCCGTGTCAGGTTCTCTGCTTGGCAGGGAGCCTTATTCCCTTCCTCTCTCTCTGCCTGCCTCTTTGCCTGATTGTGATCTCTGTCTGTCAAATAATTAAATAAAATCTTTTAAAAAAAAAGGCCTCTCACTACAAATATTTCTATTTATGCAGCGAGGCTCTTACATTAAAATTAAAATAGTAAAGAGCCAGAAGAGAAAAACATTTGATTTTTATTTTTTTTTTTTGGAAGATTTTATTTATTTGACAGAGATCACAAGCAGGCAGAGAGGCAGGCAGAGAGAGAGGAGGAAGCAGGCTCCCTGCCGAGCAGAGAGCCTGATGTGGGGCTCCATCCCAGGACCCCGGGATCATGACCCAGGCAAAAGGCAGAGGCTTAACCCACTGAGCCACCCAAGTGCCCCAGCATTTGATTTTTAAACCAATTTTTTTCTTTGCAGAATTTGAAGTTTTATACATGGGGACACCTATATAACATATCCTTATTTCTATGTCTATTGTCAAAATCCATAAATACCAAGTTAAAACCACCACACAGTAAAATAGTAATTAGTGAGAGTTCTTTGTGTGTAAGAATAGCTCATGAACTGGGAGTTTTCAAACCCCAAACTGATATGAACTCAGGGGCATGGCTTTATAAGATGGCTTATGAAGGGTCAATGAAGAGGTTGTCCAACCTGTGCAATGGCTAATTATTACAATGTGGGTTTCCAGACGGCAAAGTATTGGCTAAAAACAATAATCTCATACCATTCTAGAAAGATGACTTCAGTTTCTTTTATGATTATCAGAAATTTTTCTAAGAAATAACCTAAATTAAGTTCTGGTTATGTTCATGAAATATGCTAAATTTAGTTCTGCTTACCTGCCTTAAATGATTTTTGTCTGCTTGGGGGATTTTCAAGCCTAGTTTCCATTTTATGTTATTTTAACCTACCCTATCTATTGGTTAATCAATTGAGCAATTGATCAATCAGTCAATCGATCTGTATATATGCTCTAAATACTGACACGGAGGCATTTAATTTGTTTCTATACTTCACTTGACTCTTATCATGGGTTCCTCGGGCATCCTCATAGCATGGTTTCTGCATTCCAAGAGCTAGCATCCTAGGGGGGGTCAGCTGCATGGGATTTTTACCACCTCTCCCCAAAAGTCTCACTGTGTCATTTCCTAAATTCTCTACTGTTCCAAGCAGTCACAAAGTCTAATCTAGTTTCCAGGGAAGGTAATAGATTTCACCTCCTGCTAAGGAAGTACCAGGTCCCAGAAGTGCATGCAGCATATTTTTGCAAATGACCCTCTGGCATATAGTTCTCACTGAGTGGAGATTTCATGAAGGGTTGTCTTTTCAGCACTGAACAATTGAGAATACATTCTTAGTTTTTCATAGTTTGTCTACTGCATGCATGAGGCCAGAAATCAGATGTTAATTATTTCCTAAGTGTATTTTTAATTTCTTCTCTTTATGTAGAAAAAAATTTTCATTATGAAAGAATTCAGCCGTTACTTGAAATTTAGAAACAAAAGTTAAGGGGAAACCAGACTTTTAATTTTTATAACTATTAGCTTTGTATAGCATTTAAAAGAGCATGGGGCATTGGTTTTCAATCTTTTGCTCAGTGTCTAGTTGAATGGCTCATGCTGATAAATACCAAATGCACACCTTTAAGTATCTGCATCAACTCTGTTATTGATCACATGTTCTGCTATCGTGTACGTGCAACAGTAGTAAAAGCTGTGTTCTGTTATCGTGTACGTGCAACAGTGGTAAGAGCTGTGTTCTGTTATCATGTACGTGCAACAGTGGTAAGAGCTGTGGTCTGTTATCGCGTACATGCAACAGTGCTAAGAGCTGTGGTCTGTTATCGCGTACGTGCAACAGTAGTAAGAGCTGTGGTCTGTTATCTTGTATGTGCAACAGTGGTAAGAGCTGTGGTCTGTTACCGTGTACGTGCAACAGTGGTAAGAGCTGTGGTCTGTTACCGTGTACGTGCAACAGTGGTAAGAGCTGTGGTCTGTTACCGTGTACGTGCAACAGTGGTAAGAGCTGTAAATGTATCCTCCTGGGTTAATTGCCTACACAGAAACTACCACTGAATTCTTTATCACTGAGAGGTTTATTGATGAGCTCTTTAAAATTTTGACACTTGGGACAAAGGGTTGAGATATAAGTGCAAAAAATCCTAGCCAATAATAAGGCATGTCTTTTATACTGAGGAAGATCTTGAGTACTTATGTGATGTCCCAGCTTCACTACACACCAAGCCTCTGCAAAGGTTTCTTCTGACCCCGTCAATAAGCCATTGTTGGCTGAAGCACCCTCCACTCTCCTGACAGATATTGAATAGCGTGGCTTTTCAGAAGCATCTATATAGATACTTTGGCTATATCTATTAGCTTTCTAAACAGACTGTCTTTAAATAAAGTCATGGTATTTTTCAATAGCTCTTGCCTTATGCCCCTCCCAACTGAGTTGCAAAAGAAATACCACTTGTCTGAAGTGAATTTCTTTCCTCACAATGAAAAAATTATATTCCCTCTTCTGAAATGTCTAACATCCTGACCCTCTACTGTTCCTCCATACTCTTCACACTCTACTCAGTATCTTTGTCAAGAGAGAGAAGGGAGCTGTTGCTAACACTGACCATGGACTGCACTGTCATTTATCTCTCTGAAAAAGTGAGAGAAAATTATTGAGTGTTGCTTTACTTCTTATAGTATTCTTACCTTGTCATAATTATTACATGTCTAATGAGAACTGCTGTTCTACAAACATATATTTTCTATTGGAATCTGCTAGCTCTCAATTTCCCCCATCTTCTCATTTCATTTCTCTTCCTTTTAAGGGCACTGGTCATGCAATGTGCTGAACTGAATCAAAGAAGCTGATTATTTCCCTAATGAATTGCCTTATGGCCTCGGAGGCTTTTCGACATTCAGTTGTTTCACTTTTTTCTTTATTTTTTCTGATATTTTTCCTCCTCTGAGTATGACCAAATGACACCCATCCTATAGGCTAGAGTGATTTCTAAGTACACACCTGAAACATTCCAGTATCTGATGGGCTCTTTTGTTTTCCTGAACGTGACTCCGTTCTAATTTGGGAAACACTATCTGTGCAATCATGGCGTTAGAAGTCAGCGTAATGAGACATGTTGAAAACATGGGCAGTTTTGCTATAATGGAGATGTAACTCAGGAATATTGGAAAAGAGGCAGTCAGTAAAAATGTGGTAATAAATGGAATGAACATGGAAGTGCCTTATGAACTATCGAGTGCTGTACAAATGTCAGCTTGCATGTTGACAATAAACATTAATAGTTTGAGTTACGAAGCTCACTCTCAAAGGACACATGTACCACAAGGGGATGTATGCATATAAAATGAAAGGAATTCCAGAGAAACACATCTTATTTTCTCATTATTTTTTCATGAGAGTGAAGCAACTTGGCTCTTCCAGGATCAGGATGGGAAGGAGAAGTAAGGCCACACACACACACACACACACACACACACACACACACATTTTACTTGACTGTAATGGCATGAATTTAAATGAGTATTTGAAGCTGGCTCCTTCTCAGAAATTTTCTACTGGAAATATACTACGGTACTTCCTGTGGTGTGAATGGTGCATTCCCTCTGACTCTCCCTGAGTGCCGTGATCCTTGCAGTTCTCTTTCTCAGGATCTACAATTAGTACTAGACACGTTGGACCCTTGGACCTACCACAGATAGAAGTTCACGTCACTCTCAGTTGTACCATTTTGACTAGACAGTTATCAGTCAGTCTCTTGCTTTGGAATTTTCCCAAGCATAATTCGATAGCATTTCACTGTGTCCACAAACTCTAGGAAATACATATGGATCACTGATGGCCCTGTCCAAGCTCCCTTCAACAGATTTGAGGTGAGAGAGGAAAGGGGCAATCACTGCCTTCCCCTCCATCATAGGAAGGGAGGGATCATGCCACAATATTACCCAAAAAATTCTCTTTACCAGATTATACAGAAGGCCTAGTTTTTTCCGTAAGTCAGTAACGAAGCATGGAGTTACTGACACAGATTTAACATCTAAATGGAATGTGGGCTCTGGTTGGACAGTGTTTGAATAAAGCAAATATAAAGGACATTTTGGGGGTAATTGAACATTTGAACATGGTGTGGGTTTTCAGTGAGATAGAACTTATTGAACTGCGAAGTTAGAGGTATCCTGGAGAGAGGTAAAATGCAATGTGCAGTATGAGCTCACAAATTCAACAATGCATAGAAATAAAGAAGAAAAAATAGACATGCATGTAATACATATTAATGTATTAACAATGGTCATCTCTGTAGAATGAAAATATATTTCATTGTGTCATTCCTTATTTTTTCATTCTCAACAAGGTATATGAGTAGCTTCTCTAGTGCAACAATTTATGTAAGAAGGAAAGAAAGAAACACATTCTTTGTAAGAAAAGTCTTCTTTCCTGGTATCTCCAACTTTGTAAGTACCCACCTATGGTAAGTTAGATTCAAAAGTTTACAATTACAAAAACAAAGACTGGTGAGTCTTCTCTTTGCCAAAATCTCCATAAATGACCCAGCTCCTCCTGTTGGATCATGTGGGAGTGGAGTCCCACTTGGTAGCCTGTTTCTCTGTTTCCTTTGTTTGTCAAAACTGAGGCAAACGTGTTTCCATTTTAACACCCTATTACACATACCACTCATTTAGTGGGCAACAAAGATCGCGAGCTCTTTAAGCATGGCCAAGTCAGAGCAGTCATTCGGATTGCACAGACCCAGATAGGTGTAATATTTGATCTATCTTGGCGAATGCTAAAGCATGATTGCTTCCATATAGCTGGGAACATAACCATGCAGGGACTGGCAGCGACAACAATGATAGTGTCAGCTGACAATGCAAAACGGATGAGTACCCTAACTTTTGCTTAAAAAAACAAAGACAGGGGGCACCTGGGTGGATCAGTGGGTTAAAGCCTCTGCTTTCGGCTCAGGTCATGATCCCAGGGTCCTGGGATCGAGTCCCACATCGGGCTCTCTGCTCAGCGGGGAGCCTGCTTCCCTTCCTCTCTCTCTCTGCCTCCCTGCCTGCTTGTGATCTCTGTCTGTCAAATAAATATTTTAAAAAAAACAACAACAAAGACAAAGTATTTTCTTTTCCTATTACAAGAATAAAATTCATATGTTTATTATGGCTTGCAAATATCTGCCCTCCCTCTGCCTGGAATGCTCTTGTCCCATATCTTCAATGGCTGAATCTTTTCCCTGATTCATGATTCATCTGAAATATCATATCCTCAAAGAGGATTTTATGACATTCTTTCTCAATCACACTACTCTCTGTTCTCTTCATACTATAGCAGTACCTACAATTGCTTTATCAATAATCCATTAATGATGTGATTGTTACTAATTTTCTTCCTGTGCCTCTTTCATGTTCCTGGGGCACACGGACTTGGGTTCTCTCCTACTTTACGATGATTCCTTCATGTGCATACTGTATTCGTCTCATGCCATCCTCTTGAGAAATATCTATCAAATGAATTAATCAGTACTAAAGATGTGTGGGTTCAAATAAATATGCCTATTGGTAACAACCATAAGTGGGTACTGAGTCCAGATAACAATTGGAGCTAAAAGTTGTCTGTTAAGAAACACAACTGCTAGCAAGTATTTGAAAATCCATCCAAACTTAAAAATGAAGAAAAAAATTAAAAGAGCAATAAAATTATACATTTTTTTCCTTTAGTATGTTGAAAAAGAAATTGGCAAACTAGTATTGTCAAGACTTTAATGGAAATGAGTATGCTCATGTTATAATGAAGAGGGTGTAAATTGGTATAATCTTTCTGGTGAGAAAACTCAAAAAAATGTAAAATGTGAAATGTTCAGCAGTCACAATTCTGGGTCATCTTATGGAGAAAATATCACAAGTGGGAATTAACATAAATGGAATGATATCCATGACTACTTTCACAACAGTGAAAGGTTTACATATAGTTATTTCTTCAATGGGGAATTGGTTTAAGGGGAGCACAGCACAGGTATAAAATGGAATAGCGTGCAGCCATTGAAACTTACACCACAGAATTAATGATGTTTTTTCCTGGTGGTGGGATTGGAAAGGGTTTTTCTTTTTCTTCTGTACATTCTCAAATGATTCAATATTTTATATTTAACATTCCTATTTTCAAAACTAATAAAAGCCTCAACAAAAATCACCATTCTGTACCTTTCAAAAGCTATAGTGTATTATATTGACTATTGTATTTTAAACCGTTCAATATAGAGCTAAATGGTGCACAAAATAATGAAGAACCTCACTTCATAACTTCCCCAAATGTGGATGTAGCTTTAACCTTGAATTAATTGAATTTTAGAATTTAATCTGTGTATATTCCATAAGGCTAGTATGAATTTTATGTCTGCTATTCAGAGTGGTAGTTTCTTTTATTGTGCTTTTGGCAGTCTAAGCAATAATTATAGATACTCTTGTAGAAACCTCTGAACTTCTACCTGAATTTATAATACTATTCACGTTGATCTGCATGATTCTTTTGAATAACTTAGTTTCATCTTTAACCAGAATAAAAGATGAGTCATTGCATAACACAAACTACAAAAATGAGGCTATATCTTTTCAGGAACAAGTGGTCTTTATTGCATTATGATTTGTGAGTAGCTACTAAGACTCTAGTCACATATTTCATTTCAAAACAAGAATATTTAACATGTCAAAAAGGTAGGGATTCTGACTTTAGTACTGACCTAACCAAATGAACATCAATATAAGAACTATCGACTCTGAGATTACAAAATGTCCACATTCAACAGTATATTTACAACCAACATGACTTAGAATTTTTTTAATTATAAATGAAAAATATTCAGTGTGAGTCACTGAGAAAATTTATTCTTTAGTTTCCTCTCCTAAAATAAATATTTATGGCATTTCTGTCTAATTATTTAAAGACAATTCTCTAAAGAGAATCTGTATTGTCTTGCAATATGCCATGGTAGCCCATCCATATGAAGTTTACAGTTTTAATATAGTCCTCTCTATAAGTATTAGGTGGTTTTGTTGATTTAGCTAAGACCTTGTTTCTTTCTTCTAGTATCAGTGGGCCAGTCACCATATATTTTAACATGTTTTAACACTTTCAGTTATAACCTACACTCATAAAGAATCGTGTAGTCCTTAAATCCTTCTACCGTGTCAAATGGGAAGAAGGCATAAGAGCTAAACCCTATAGAGAGACCCAGCCAGAAAAGTGTAATAGCTAACATCTATATTTATCTACTTGACCAAAATGGAGTAATTCTAATGAACTTGTTACTCAGAAGTTCCATTGATTTTTTTCTCATTTTCCCCCTATTTTAAAATTGAATCACTACTTCCTTTTAGCTGTTTTGCAGGATAAGGTAACATTTTTTTAGAAAAACATTTATTTGGTCTCCATGCTTCTTCAACTATACCATCTAATGTCATTCATCCCTTGAAAATCCCAAAGACAATAACAAATGATTCTATTGTCTCACTGCTCTCTGTTAGATAATTAATATGCTCTTAAAGATGAAGCACAATGGTAGTTTCTTACTTTACTCTACTGGACTGCTTTCCAAAATGCCTGTTAGTCTGTAACAAGTTTCTTGTAGCTTTCTTCTACTTGAGGTTCTTTCATACCAACAGCATGGATTACTCAAGCTTCCTCTTATTCTTTATCCTCCTTTGCTTCTCAGACTTGCCTTCTTCTTGCTCACCAACTAAAGGCATCCAACTATCAGGGTTGCCTGGGTGGCTCACCTGGTTGAGCATCTGCCTTCAGCTCAGATCATGATCCCAGGGCCCTGGGATCAAATCCCACATCTGACTCCTTGCTCAGTGGGGAACCTGCTTCTCCTTCTGTCTGCCACTCCCCCTGTTCATGCTCTCTTTCTTTCTCTCCCACTTGTACTCTTTCTGATAAGTAAATAATTTTTTTTAAAAAGCATCCATCTCTCAAGCCTGAATCCCAGTAATTTGTCATCCAGTTCTGCTTTAATCATTCCTTCCCCAGTCTCCAACCTGAGCTGTCATCGGCTCTCTCTCGCACTCTTCACTTCTTGATCATAGACTCTTGCCAGTTATTTATCCATCATATCTTTCATGTATTTTACCTCTTTCCCATTTTTGTAGCTACTGGCTGCATTTGTATAGAGTTCTGGTCATAGAAAGTTGAATATGACATGGTTGCTTCCGTCAACACACTGGCAGTATGTTGCATAAATCTCCAAACTGCCACCAGTCTCTGCTCCATCTCAGGTGTTTCACAACCAACCATTGAGATAGTTCTAGCTACAAGAAAAACTCTCAATGGCTTCTTATAGATTACTGGAAAATAAAATTGAGCTCTCTAGTCTCTATTGTTTTTTATTAACAGATGGCCAACTTTTAGTTACTTTCTTAACAGAGAATTGGTACTTCAACCAAGACATTCTCTAGCAAACTGCATTGAAAACCTCACCTCTAGCTTAGAGAAATATATGTTTGAAGCTACCTATCTGGAAAAAAGACTGTTTTACATCTCTTCCATCTAACATGTTTAACTGTTGTTGAAAACAAATGTATGGCTTACTTTTGTCTATAAGTAGACTTTTTTTTTCCTCCATTAAAAATATTGTTGGGAATTTATTACACACAAGATACTGATGAAACCATTTCCATATAGAGTATAGTTGGGGTACTAATAATATTTCTACTAAAAATATAACTACAAATGGTGACTCACAGACCTGTACCCCTGGGGCTAATAATACATTATATGTTAATAAAAAATTTAAAAATTAAATATATATATATATATATATATGTAAAACTACACAATTATATCATGCATTATTAGTAAGACCTGGTATGTAAGAAGCCTCTTCCAATATTCTGACATTATAATACATACAGAAAATAATATTTATAGGGCACTTTGGTATAAACAGAAAGGTTTGCACATGGCCAGAGGTGACTAGTCTGGGAGTTCCAGCAATGTACTCTGCTTCTGGCCATCTAAAATGTAGAGGTGATCAGTATCTCATGCATACCTATAATTACTCCTAGTACACTTCTGTACCTCTCAATACTGGTTGAAAAGCTGTGGTGTGGGAGACTTCAAGAGAATCAGTCTCTTTCACCTTGGATAGTCATTGAAGTAGGATCTGAATATCCTTGAAGTAGTTTTTCTTATTTAGCTTTTTAAATCATAACAGGAGGGGAAACCCTTTGGTGCATAAATGTTCAGGGTAAATAAAAGGAAAAGTTTGTTTTCAAAGAAGAGAGATACTTTCTGGACTGGAGAAGATTTGGTTGCTATGCATTCGTACCTGATTATATTGAATGTTTTCTTTTATGCCTTCTTTGAATTTTTATATTAACTTTTGGTCTTTAATTTGAATTTTTAAATATTGTATAAGGTTAACACTTAATATTATTTTTTTCATTCCCTTTGCTTTATTTACTCCTTTCTCAGCACCTCATTATTAATGCATTATTGAGTATTTTCTACATGTATTGACTGAGAAGGAGGACAGATAAAATGTTGAACAAAGAAGCCAACTGAAGTGCTAAACAGGCTTTCAGTAAATCTATCACAAATAATTAGATACATGAATGAATGAATGAATAAAAAATGACAGATAAATAATGTTAAAAGTAAGAATTTTAAATGGAAAAACCAAACTTTGCTGAGAGAGCAACAAAATGTGGGTTTCAAGAAGAAAATCTGCAAAACAGCACAGAACATTCATGTTATAAGCCATAGAGTAAGAAAGGAAAGTAATAATCATCTCCTTACAAAAAGAAAAATAAGAGTTTCATCAACAACATAAAGAGAAAGATAAGAGAGGATATGCATAAGATCTGGACATTGTCTGGTTTTCAGAAGAAGGATTGTTCTTTACATGTTAGGTCCTAACTACAAAGCAAAGTTGGAAAGAGAGTGTTATAAATACATTAATAGAAATCTGGATAGCTTGATTGATTTTCCTCACTTGTGACCATGTGTGTGAGGAGAATACAAGCCTTGTAGAGAAGTTCTAAGTTATACATGTCATGTGAGCCAGATCGGAGGCTAGACTGACAGTGATGGTAAATTGATTCAAATCTTGGATTTGTCCTTGGATCAGGCCAGGACCATGGACAGTGGCAGAAGCTTCCTGGTCTTTCTAAGGAAGGGTGAAAAATATTTCAGTGACCACCAACTCATGATACCCATAAGGACAGTTGGGTATGAGCTTCAGTGTCAGAAAGTCAGCAAGGAAAGAAGATGGGCCATGGATAGATTGTACCTTCCCAGATGTGAGGATGATAAATATATCCATTGGAAACTTACATCAAACCAAGGAGAGGCAGAAGACAGTAAAAAGAAAAGAATACTGAATTTACTTATTTATCCAAAAGAGTCCAATTTGAAGAATGGAAATGGTTGAGTAGAGCAACCCTGACTTATTGCCCTTTTCAACAACTATAGGGAATAGTAGCTCAGCTGTAATGATTTCATTTATAAATAAATAAAATTAGATTTATTTGTTCATTATTTATAGCTATAAATTTTAAACCAGTTATATTATGTTTTAGATTCTGGAAACCTGGTTGGTTCAGTTGGTTAAGCATCTGCCTTCTGCTCAGGTCATGATCTCAGGACGAGCTCTGTGTTGGACTCTCTGCTTAGTGGGGAGTCTGCTTCTCCCTCTCCCCCACCAACATACTCGTGCACTCTCTCTCTCTCTCTCTCTCTCAAATAAATAAATAAAATCTTCAAAAAAATAAAAATATGTTTTAGATTCTACATTCTTATGGAAGAACTCATCTCTGCAAAAGACAGGACAATGGTTTTAAATCATTGGAGAAAAATACAAGAATTAGGTCATTCAGGTTCTAATTTTAATTTCTCTATTCACTAGCTGTATGATTTTTGTTGAGAATAAATTCTGTATAGGTCTCTCATATTTCAGCAAATCTGTAAGACGAGCCACTCCCTTCTGTGTTCTGGACACTCCTTTCAAGGATGTTTGTAGAGTGAACATCCTTGATAGACAGAGATAATGCCTTCCTCTGGGGCAAAGGACAGGCGTGCTTTTTCCCCATTATAAAAGATTTTGGTTCTCTGGACTCAGGTTCTCTGAACTCTCCCTCCCATAATGATATCCATTGCATGGGAGACAGTCACCTGTCTCTCTTCATTTTACTCTGGTAGAGTTGGGGCTTGGGGAATTAGCACACAAACACAAAATTCTGATGTTCTAGCTACAGGATTGACAGAATGGGAGTCTCGTGTTTTCTCTCAAAGTCTATGGAACATGAGCAGGATACTGTGTTAATGTGCGTGACTCTGAGCCTCATTTTTGTCACCTGTTGGATGAATGCTTCACTTCTTTCTTCACAGGATTGTTGTAGTAATAAAAGAATAGGGTAAAAAAATGCAGAGGATACTGCTTAAGAGCTAGGACCCTGGCCTCCGATTGTCTGCTTTTGGATTACAGCTCTACCATTTACCAACTAAATGACTTTGGACAAGTTGCTTTATGTCTCTGTGCCTCCAGTCAATAACTAGAATGTGGATTGGTAAGAATATTACTAACCTTATAGTGTTCTGGGTACAGACACACCTTGTTTTATTGTACTTCATGGATATTTCATTGTGTACGATTTGAAGGTTTGTGGCAACTGTACATAAAACAAGTGTGTCAGAACATTTTTTTCCAGCAACATTTGTTCATGTCATGTCTCTGTGTCACATTTTGGTAGTTCTCACAGTATTTCAATGTTTTTGATTATTAATGTATTTATTATGGTGATCTGTGTTCAGTGACTATGATGTGCTGAAAGCTCAAATCATGGTTAACATTATTTAGCTAAAAATGTTTTTCAATTAAGGTATGTACATTGTTTTTTTAAGACATAATCTATTCCATTTAGTAGACTATGGTATAAATAAAATTTTCATATGTATTAGGAGACCATAAAATTCATTTGACTCTCTTTGTTGTGATATTCACTTTACTACAGTGGTCTGGAAATGAATCCACAATATGTCCAAGATATGCTGGTACTAAATGTTCTGAGACTATTTCCTGGCACCGACTATGAACTGTGTTAGTGTTTGCTCTAAAGCATTGACAAAGAAATTTGCATCTGCTGGTTTGCAATGAACGGAAGATAAAGACATGTAGATAGATGCATAGAAGATGTTAGATGATAGATGATACATACATACATACATACATACATACATACATACAAGGAAAGTGAATATTGGTTCGGAGAATGAAGAGATCATTTCTGACCACAAACGCTTTTCCAGAGGACCAGATGATTGAACTGCCCAATGAATGACATAGAATTCAGAAATGCATAAAAAAGGGGAAGCATTTGCAGTCCAGAAACTACTCCAGCACAGACACAGAGAAATTCAAAGCGAGCAGACACAATAGTAACTTACAGCTACTGTGCCTTTTTTGCCCTCCTTTCATGTCAACCTCAATGTGAAGCAAACAGTAAGTGCTCAATAATGCTGTTGACTAACTAGAAAATGAAGACATTTACATAATTATCATGCCCATTGAATCTTTAAGTTAGAATTTAATAGAAATGACTTTGATGTGCATTGATTTTTCAAAGATCTTCCAACTCCACTGGCTTATAAGATAGTACTCAGTGCTATTTAAGACCAAAAAGCAGAGCTTCAAACAGTACTTCTTTAAATGTAAATGCGTAATTACCCTCTCTTCTGCCCGTTGGATTCAGAATTTACTCTGTTGCATTGATCTGGCCCTAATGATGTGCTTCAGTCTTAGAGATAGATTATTTTTCTTTTTCTAAGAGAACAGGGTGATAATTTTAGTTTTCTGTGATCCTTTTCATTTTTTTTTATTCTTTGCCTTTCTATTTTTTGTTCCAGTTTTATGTTATGAACATCAGGTGGTAGCCACAATAGAGAAATACGTTTTCTGGCAGCTGTGAATGTTATCTTCGGTACATATACTTCCCTAAAGAAATTAAACCATCTGGGTATTTTTCCAAATGCATTGAATTTATTTTAAAAAAAAACATAAGATGCATCTTATTGGTGAGAAGAGCAAAGGAAGAAGTCTTTACAATAAATTGTAAATTGATGGTAAATTTAACAATCTAGAGTAATTTCCCACACTGGAAGAAAAGACTTCTGATTTTTCACGTTTGCCTTTCAATTTGTTTTCTTTGTTCATCTGTTTGAAGATGGGAACAATCTGTATAATTCTAAAGGAAATGTTTACAAAAAGGGAATGTCATAATCGTAGAAGTCTATGCTACCCTGGTAGCATTGGATAGTTTTGTAAGATTCTGCTGCCTTATCTGGCTAATCCCCACTTTATGGATAATGGTGTATGTGTGTGCCAGCTTTGTTGATTGAAATAGCAATAGCAGAATAATAACTAAACTTTGTTCGAGAAGAAAGATGAAACAGCTGACTGCATAAAAAATTAGTGCGCTAGGCAAAACTAACATTTATAAAGCATATGTTCTAGTATCACATTGCTGTCGTAGGTCTTAGGTTACCAGAAGATATTTTTTGGTGCCCTGTGCACAGAGCACATAGCAAGGAATGACATCAAAAGTCTTTACTCCTCTCTTTTGACTTACATGAGCTTTGGAAACAGTGAAGACCCTGTTGGTAATGAAGAAAAATGTGATATTCTCTCCCAGTTCACGCTATAGTCCCGTGCTGTTCTTCCTGCTACCAATATTGTCTCAGTCTACTTCTCATACTGTATGGAGTAAAACAGGTCTCTGTCACGTGTCTTCTGGATGAGGTTCGCCCCACATGGGCTACGGAGGGGCAGCGGGAGAAGAGATAGTGCTGCATCCGAAACACAAAACTGTAGCTTCACCTAGGGCATTATTTGCATTTTGGGCAAGATAAAATTTGCATTACTGAGTCCTGTCCTGAGCACTCCAGGAGTGCTCAGCTTCCTGCCTTCATCATTGCATGCTGGCCATCCCTCTCAGGCTGAGGACCTGACAAGCAGAGGGCGCACTGTCAAACATCCAAAACTTTCCCTCTTGCAAGGTGGCGGTGGTACCTGGGGGCGAGCACTGTTTCCATCTCCCAGCATCAAAAAACATCCTTCACAGCATTTGCTGCTAGAGCTGAGAGCACAGATGGCCTTTCCTCCAAAAACCAGATTGGATCACATCTACGAGGATCAAGTCTGTTGAGACACTTATAGTGTTTTCATTTCTTCAAAAATATGATTTTTTTTAAGTTAGAAGGGGGTGCCTGACCATTTTAAGGCCAGGTTCTAAACTGTGTATTTCATGCCCAGTCCCAGCTATAAAATTTGCAGGGCTCTGGGCAAAATAAATTCCGGAGCCCCTTGTTCAAAGAGCAAAGTATAAATGCAATTGAAGGTGTTAAAGACTTTTCTTTCAAACATTTTATATTCTTTACAAAACACATAGAGTAATAGTGATACATGATTACAAATTGTAAAAAAATACATTACAGTTTTATAGAATACAAAAGTACTTTATGAATGTGGTACTTTGATTGAGCATAAGGTTTTTCTGGCTTGCTTTCCTGCAAATGCCTTTATTAGGTCATCGGGATTTATACCTCAGCAACGTCAGGAAAATGCCAGCCAATCGCTACTTTTACCACTATCGTTTTATAAGACCTTTACAGAAACTGGGTATCTGACAGGTAATTGGTATTGATGAAATGCAGTGTATGCAGGAGAGAGCTGATTTTCATAGAGGCCCTTGGCTCTCATTTTGCTTTCTTTTGAAACTATGTTATTCAAGTCCGAATTTGGAAACCACCTTCTTAATGCTGCACAGTAAGTCTGTTATGGGCAGAGGCGCTCATGTGCTGAAAATCCGTAGCAGCCTCTTTCACACTTAATTGAGAGCCACAAAGTGGCTTTTGGCAAATGCAGAATTACAAATAATCATCGAAAATTTTAAATTTTGAAAAAGATCTTTCTGCTGAGGTAGGTATGGCTGGGGAGAGTGTGTTAGAAGATTTCATATAACTGCATTGGGATATGTTTCTGATCAATTATTTCAGAATATAAATTTTAGTTCAGCTAGAGCTCATGATTCTCACAGAGCAATTTTTCTAGAATCTTAATTCATCATACAGATCAGCTTCACGTAAGTCAGTTTAATGTTAACCAGAATTCATTTGCTGGAATTTCGATATTTCCTCAAATATTTCCTGTAATGTGTGTTATAATTGTAATTTCATGAGTTCTGTATAATTTTAAATGCCTTCTAGAGGCGCCCAGGTGTCTCAGTGGGTTAAAGCCTCTGCCTTCGGATCAGGTCATGATCCCAGGGTCCTGGGACGGAGCCCTGTGCCGGGCTCTCTGCTCGGCGGGGAGCCTGCTTCCTCCTCTCTCTCTGCCTGCCTCTCTGCCTACTTGAGATCTCTCTCTCTCTCTGTTAAATAAATAAATAAAATCTTAAAAAAAAAAAAAGAAAGAAAACACTCATTTAAACCAACTTAGCTTCCGGGGCGCCTGGGTGGCTCAGTGGGTTAAAGCCTCTGCCTTCAGCTCGGGTCATGGTCTCAGGGTCTTTCTCTCTACCTGCCTCTCTGCCTACTTGTGATCTCTCTCTCTCTCTGTTAAATAAATAAATAAACAAACAAACAAACAAATAAATAAATAAAATCTTAAAAAAATAAAATGCCTTCTACACCTTCTATTGCTATATCTTCAATTACAAAAAAGGTTAATTTTAGAATTATTTTCCTTATTAATAAATGTTTCATCCAAAGCTTCATCTGAAAGTATTCTTTTCCGTCTAGTGCAACAGTCTTTGTTTCTAAGCTGGTGAATATGTGCATTCCAAAGTTGTACCAATTGTTGAAATCAAGACTCTAAATCTTTGAATTCTAATACACTCTTGATGTATTTTATTGGAATGTCCATGTATACACTTTTCCCTTTTTCTATTGAGATAAAATTCATAGACTGTAAGATTCATCCTTTTTAAAGTGTACAACTTTTTTTTGACTTTCAAGGTTCTGCCACCCTCAGCGCTGTGGAATTCCAGAGCATGTCACCATCCCACTGCATTCATTCTTTTCAGGTTCCCCTCACCTTCTGTTCACCCCATCGTGCCTGGAGACTACAAACCCGCACTCTCTCTGTGGATTTGCCTCTTCTGGACGTTTATTCAAATGGGATCATATAATATTAGAACTTTGGTGTCTGGCTTCATTCACTTAATGTAATGTTTTCAGTGTCCATCCGTGGTGTGGCATGTATCGATATTCCACTTTCTTTATGACTGATGATATCCCATTGTTGAGATATATCACATTTTGTCAGTCCATTCAGGAAATAATGGACCCTAGGAATGCTTCCACTCTTTGGCTACTAAGAATAATACTGTAAGTATTCATGTGCAAGTTTTGGTGTAACTACGTTTGCTGTCCTTTTGCATATGTACCTAGGGTGGAGTTATATAGATGGCATATTATCTCTTATCTCTCACGTACATGTGTATGACTATAATGTGTGTGTAGATGGATAGAATATATATATGCATATGTACATATACATTCGAGTACAGCTGACACATGATGCTGTATTGTTGCAGGGGTGCAACACAGTGATCGACTCACAACTCTCTATGTTATGCTTTGCTCACCGCAAGTGTGGCTACCATCTGTTACCATGCGGGCTATTACAGTACCGTTGACTATATTCCCTACAGTGTATCTTTTATTCCTGTGACTTATCCATAACTGGAAGCCCCTTATTTTCCACTTCCCTTCACTCATTTTGCCCTTCCTCCCAACCCTCCTTCTCAGCAACCATCAGTTTGTTCTCTGTAGCTATAGGTCTGATTCTTCTCTTTTAGTAACTCTATATTTGACTTTTGAGGAACTTTCAAACTGTTTTCCAAAGAGGCTGCACTATTTTACATTCCCACCAGCAACTTAGCAATGTTTCATTTATCCATATCTTTGTTAACATTTACTGTTTTCTATAATTATGTAACCATCCTGATGATGTTTTTTTAGACCCTAAAGCATATTTACTAGACAGCATAGCTCGATCATGCTTAGTTTTTTGTGTGTTTTGTACATTCCCTCAATATTTATCTTCCATTGAAGCATTTAATTCATTAATTGATTTGCATTTAATTCAATTACTGATAAAGAAGACTTTATATCAGCCATTTTGCTATGTGTTGTCTATATGTCTTGTTTCTTTTTTCTATTTTCTTTCATTGTTGCATCATTTCTGTTAATCATGTATTTTATATTATACCATTTTAAATTCCTTGTTATTTCTTTCACTATTTACTTTTGAGGGTATTTTGTTATTCGTTTTCCTGAGGATTACAATTACCTTCTTACCTTAAGACAACTGAGTTGAGATTAATGTCAGCTTTAATTCCAAGAGTATATAAAATGTATGCTCCTATGTAGCACTATTCCTCCCATGCTCCTTTGTGTGGTTATTGTCATATAAATTACATCTTTTTAGATCAAACTACCATAAACACAGATTTAGAATTATTGCTCTATGTAGTTTTAAAAAATCAGAGAAAAGTAAACATGTTACAAGCATACAACATATTTTTCCTGTATTTGTATTTATTTATGTAGTAAACTTTGCTGGTGCTATTTGTTTCTTCAGGTAGATTTGTGTTACTTTCTGGGGTCCTTTTATTTCTGACTGAAGCATTCCTTTTTGCATCTGCTCAGATGTGTCTCCTAGCTATTCATTCCATTGTTATCAGAAAATGTCAATCACTTCTCCATTTTTCAATTACAATTGTGGTGAATATCAAACTCTTGTTTCACATTTTTTTGTTTGTGTTTTTTACATATGTCATCCCAACGTCTTCTGGCCTCCTTAGTTTGTGATGGATAACCACTTGTTACTTATTGGTCATCCCTAGTAGGTGATGAGTCACTTCTTACTGCTTTCAAAATTTGCTGTTTCTGCTTTTCAAAGTTAAATTGTGAAATGTCTAGGTGTAGAACTTTCTGAGTTGATTCTATTTGGAGTTTTTTGAACTTCTTGGACATGTAGGTTAGTATTTTTTTAATCAAATTTGGGACATTTTTGCCATTATACCTCAAAATTTTTTGACCCTTTTTCTCTTTCTTTTCTTTCTGGAACTCTCATTGTGCAATATGCTGGTGTATTTTATTGTGCCCCACAGCTGCCTGGGCCTTGTTCATATTTTTTCATCCCTTTTCCTTTCTGTTCCTCAGACTGAATAATCTCAATTGAGTTATCATGAAGCTTGTTGATTTTTCTGCCTGATACAATCTTCTGTGATGCTTATCTAGGGGGTCTTGCATCTCAATTATTATAACTTTCACCTCTAGAATCTCCATTCAGATCTCTTTTAAAATATTTCTTATCCCTTCATTTATACCCGCTATTTGGTGCAACATCATTCTCATACTTCCCTTTAGTTGCTTAGACTTGGTTTCCTTTAGTGTCTTGAGCATATTTAAAGTAGTGACAGGACACCTGGGTGGCTCAGTTGGTTAAACATCTGCTTTCAACTCAGGTCATGTCCTCAGGGTCCCAGGATTGAGTCCTACATCAGGCTCCCTGCTCAGTGGGGAGTTTGCTTCTCCCTTTACGTCCACCTCTTCCCCCTGCTTGATCTCTCTCTCTCTCTCATACTATCTTGCTCTTACATATAATGTAAATCAAAATTTCAATAATAATTAATAATATTAATAATAATAGAATGTTAAAATGATTTTTATAATTTATAATTTTATGATAATTATTAAAATACAATTTTTATAAATTCTTATAAATAAAATACTAAAAAAATAAAGTAGCTGACAAAAATCATTGTCCAATACATAGGCTTCCTCAAAGACAGTTTCTACTGATTGTTTCCTCTCTTATGTGTGATGGTTCCTGTTTCCTTGCATGCATAACTTTTTATTGAAAACTGAATATTTTAAATGACCTAATGTGACAAGTCTGGAAATCAAATTCCACATCTCCCCAGAGATTTTTGGTTAGACTATTTGTTCTAATTTGTATTGCCTTCTTATTTTATGACTTTATCAATGAAGTCTCTAAGTCTGTATTCTTTGTCATGTGTGATCACTGAAGTCTCTGCTCAGATTATTTAATGGTCAATTAATGAATGTTTGGACAGAGATTTCCTTCAATGCTTGTAGCCAATAAGTTTCCTGTTATTTATCAGGTGGGACTGTGTGGGTGTGGGGCATGTCTTCAACACTTAGGCTAGAATTTTATACCTCTGCCTTAGCTTTTGGATCCTACTTATACAATCTCAAGATCAACTAGATGAGGGAGCTTGGAACCATCTCAGGACTTCCCTTAACATATGCACTGCTCTTTACCTGAGCACAACCCTGGGCATGTACATGGCCTTCTGGATCCCCAGGATTATTGCAGAGCATATCAAAGTCCCTATGGGCATCTCACTTACTAACTTTTGCTGTAAAGCTTTTTTGGTTTATTTGTTTGCCACAACTATTCTCTACCTCAGGCACCCATGAAGGTAAATAACCACTTACTGCTGTGTTTCATTTTCTGACATTTATCTCCAAGATAACTGACAGAGATTCCATCACTGGAAGAGCTATGAGTCAAGTCAAAGACAGGTTATCTTACAAGTAGTCTTCAGGGAATGATCACATAATGACAATTTCCTGGGAATAAAGCTTTTAATGAGCCTCATTCCACTCCTTTTGGTGGCTGTCAGTCCATTATTTTTACCAAAAATGTGGATTATTGTTTTCCAAAATTACAATGGAAGTAGAGAGTGGGAAATGGGACTAAGGCACCTAAAAAATGCCGCAAAACCAATTGTTCTTACCAAAATTCAACTTTTTTTTTTCTTGAACTAAGGCTCCCCAGATTTCTATAAGCCTTTGGTTAATTTCCAGATTTCTGAAAAGTTGATTCTGATGACTCTTCTTCAAGTTTTCTCTTTGCTTTAATGGAGGAAACAATATTAGGAGATCTTTATTCCACAATTCTTACTGACATAGCTCCATGAATGCACTTTTATTTTTAAGAGTTTACTAACAAAGTATACTGCCTGGGTACTGGTGGTTCCTTTCCTGGCACCAGAGAATTAATATATGTGCCCCAGGGATGGACTCCAGTGAAGAATGGCAAGACTGTGTGCCACCGAAGGTCCCGTGTTGTCCCTAGGTGGAGCCCCTCCTCTCTCTTCGGAGACTGTGACTATTCTTGTACCTGCCACATCTGCTGCCACAGTCACCTCTGCCAGTCTGGGCCCAGATCCTTCCCATTGCCTGTTACTCACATACTTGTCATGCACCAGGTTGTGCCACGCTTGTGTTTATATGCTGGCTAGATGACAAGGTTAACCACTCAGCCCACACATAATGCCACCTGGAATATCTCCTCTGCTTACCTGCATGTCCATTTTCCCAAAGACCTTCATGTGTAAAACAAGTTCAAAGATAAAATTACATACTTTTCTAGACTTTTTACCTCTTCTTTCCTTCCCTAGCATTCCTGAATAAAGAAGTGTGTGTGTGTGTGTGTGTGTGTGTGTGTGTGTATGTATGTATGTGTATGTGTGTGTATTCATTCTTCTGCCTCCTTCCTGAGGAGAGTAGATATCTCATGACCTAACTTATGAAGAAAGAACACAAGTAAAATAATTTTTATAGTATCTGGCACCAAACATACATTCTACAAATGATAATTCCTTACTCACTTCACCTTTCCTTTACATTATTAACATTGGCTAATGTTTCTATTTCTGAAGTATTCATATGTTTTTACATTTGAAGTTTCTGTTCTTGTCACTCTTTTTTCTTCAGAAGTTCTGAATGTTATTAGTTCTTTGAGCTTTTTAGTGCTCTTTTTCAGAGGTTCCAAGGTTTTTGCTTCAATATTCTTTTAAATATTTTATTTATTTATTTGACAGAGATCACAAGTAGGCAGAGAGGCAGTTAGAGAGAGAGGAAGGGAAGCAGACTCCCTGCTGAGCAGAGCACAGGATGCGGGGCTCGATGCCAGGACCCTGAGACCATGACCTGAGCTGAAGGCAGAGGCTTTAACCCACTGAACCACCCAGGTGCCCCTTTTTACCTCAATATTAACTGAGAATCTCATTAAGTTGTTTCCTCAAGCTTAGAACAACTTCCATAGATATACTCTATTGTACATTGTAATTTTGGTAACTCCTTATTTCAGTTATAGTAATTTGTCACAAGTTGCTTTGACCCATTAGTAAGCAATCACTTGTTGATCAAGCTTGAGTTGATATTTTACTTTTAATTTAGGAGGATGGTCATATTGTCATGTGAATTAGTATTTGTTGTTAAAATACTAAGAATTCTTCTTCTCCTATTGTTTCTCACAAATAACTTTCTGAAAATCATGCCTTCTAAATTGGTTAAGGTTTTTTTTATTCATAAATACTAAATGCCTTCCCATTACTGTTTGAATTAATTTTGTGAGATAACAATTGGAATATTCACTTAGATGACTCTCTAACTAAACACGGAAAAATTTTAGCCTTCAAAATATATTTAGAATGTCTACTAACTAACTGAGTTCAAATATGGAAGGTCTCACATAGAAATATATTGTATTCAGTGCTTAGTGTTATATTAAGGTCATAAGTAAAGCATGGTCTTTGAATTTTAAAGTATCACAGTCTAGGTATAAAATAAATTATATATATACATATGTATATATATGTATCAGACATATGTATACATATGTATCAGACATGTATACATATGTATCAGACATACGTATATATGTGTATATATATATATATAAGATTAGGTGAGATAACATTTATTTGGGGCTGCAAATTTTAGTGGCTTTGAGCCAGACTTGCAAGGTTAGCAGATCTTTTAGCCTCCTCTGATATCTATCATATCTTTTCTCACCAGTGTTCCCTCATTTGCTCATGCTGCAGCCTCTGTGACTCCCTGGTCTTCAATAATACATCCTTGCTCCCTCGAGCATTATTTGTGCAGCTAACAATCTGCTGGGACCATGGTTCTCTCTGTTAAGAGAGAGATAGGAAGACAAAAAGATTCTTCTTCTTTATCACTCCGTCCTTAGCATGGAAATTACCTTCTCTTAATTTGTCTTGGTCCATCCAAGACCAGCATTGAAATTTTAATTAGAGTTGATTTAAATGTCATGGGTTATTTAAGAGAATGACAATAAATGGAACAAAAAAAAAAAAAAAAAGAACTTTACAATGGTTCATAGATGAGATCACTTTCGGAGTTGTATGTCCAGAACCATTCTCTTGGTTTCCTTTAGAAGGTATGTCTCTGCATGTCCACAGGGCTGCCTCTTACCCAGCTCTAGAGAGAGGTCAATTCATCCACATGTTGGGCCTTGAGGCACGGTAGTATTGCAATGAGTACATCTTTCATATTCTATATATTTATCCAGAATTATTACTGATCATATACTATGTGCCAGATACTATTTGGGGCATTTAAAACACATCAGTGAACAAAATAATCAAGATCTTTGTATTTATGATGCTTATATTCTATTGGAGAAAGATATGCCCAAATTAATACAGGTAATAGGTATGACGTTAAATAATATGTTCTCTCATTGGGAAGAAAATGAAAGTAGTTTAGATTAAGGGAATAAGCCTAAGTGCCTAGGCTCAGAGAAAGAAGAACCTTGGAATTTTAAGTAAGTATGGTGTGGATAGGCCTTATTGAGAATACGACATTTGAGTAAAGTCTTGGGAGGGGGAAGGAGTGAAACCTGAAGATATATGGAAGGTAGAGCATTCCAGAAGGAAGCAGCAGCCAATGTAAGACATGAGAGAGAGATGAATAAAGATGATTCCAACCATATTTTGATGAAACGGATTGAGTGAAGCACACTTAGATTTAATGAACTAAACATGGACATCAGACAACTTTATCAGTTCACTTTGATCCCAATATCTCTGCTCAGGATATTGGTCTTAGAATATATTTGTACTAAATCCTAGAAACCACTCTAAGCAAATCCATCATAATGTGATAATATAATTGTTACTAATTCACAATAGATAAGATGGCTTATATTATAGAGCATGGGAAACAGGTTAATTCTCAATATGAGAGAGGAGTATAAGGAATATTTCCTAAGGGGAAATGAGGATTGGACTAATCTTAAAATAATACAAAGTGTCAGAAGTTACTTCTATTTTCCCCTTAGGAATTAAGGGAGAAAAACCAGTAATATACACATGATAAAAACACAGAATGTAGCCTACATCTCCTTGTCTGCTAACTCATTTCCTGGCTTTCTCAGCCAGTGTAGACTCTGCTCCCTCTTATCCTTATGTAATTGGCCAATACCTCAATGTCATCATCTGCTCACCCTTTACTTCCTTCAGAAGGATTGCCCGTGAACTCCTGGTATGTCTCCTGCTCTTCCCATTTCTATAGTTTTTGCAATTAGTAGCACCTCCCTCATTAGAACTACTCATCAGACAGCTTTTATCTCTCCCTTTGTTCCGATCCCCTCCCAGACCATCTTCACTGGAAGTTGTCCTGAAAGCTCCTTCTCAAACAAGAGTTGCCAGATGCGACAGATGGGTACAGAAGGGAGAGAAATTCCACAAGAGGAAACTGAAGAGAGTGGACATGCTTTAATCATATGTCTGATACACAGATAATGTGAGAGGAAGTGTCTCGAGAGCAAATAGAGCCATCTTAACTCAAGTTAGTATAAATTAGGATGATTTTCTGATGAGTCTATTTGCAGGAATGTGAGTGGGATGCAGGCAAATCACAATGGTAAGTGTAGTAGTATGGAATAGCAGACCCCAAACCTGGGGGTAGGCTGCCACTGGAAAATAAGACACGAGTACTGAGAAGACTGCTTTGAAAATAATTTGAGCACTGAGAAAATTAGGGCTTTCATCATATGTAATGGATGAACTTCTCTCCTGTGGATCTAGAATAACGCCAGTTATGGACCATCTTCGGAGAACTGAAAAATCACTTTCTGCATTTGTGGTTCTGAGTCAAGAGACCAAGCAAAACCAAACATCACCACAGGGAGGGAACTTGGTCAGCAAACGCTCTGACCTCAATCTTCCCCTCTAATCTCCCGTCTGAGTTTGCCACCAGCCAAACCCATTTGCAAATCAGAGGTCAGACAACTGTTCTGACGGAAAAAGTTCGGGTCAGTGTGCTGGAGTACAGCACAGAGTGGAAATGGAAGTCCATGGAAAGACAGGACTGAACAGAACAGCATTGTTATGCCCAGTGACCTGTGTTAGTGTCCTAGGACTTCAGAACAAGGCACCACAAACAAGGTGGCTCAAAACAACACCCATTTATTTTCCTGAAGTTCTGGAGACCAGAAGTCTGAAATCAGGGTGATGGTAGAGCCATGCTCCCTCTGACAACTGAAAGGGAAGCTGCCTCTACCTCTTCCAGTTTCTGGTAGTTTGCGGGTGATCTTTGACATTCCTTGGTCCACAATACATTGCTCCAGTCTTCTGTCTTCCCATGGCCTTTCCCTGTGGCTCTATCTCTTCATATAGCCTTGTTTTAATAAGGATGCCACTCATATTGAAATAAAGGCCACATTACTCTAGTACGACCTCAGCTCAACTAATTATATCTGTGACAAACTTATTTCCAAATAAGGGCACATTAACCAATTAAGGGTCAGGATTTCAATATAGTTTTTAAAGGCAGGGTGACTTGATTCCACCCATAATAAGCTGAAAAAAAAAAAGGTCATCCTACACAACGGTTCAGTTAAATTAGGATATAAAAATGAAAAAAAATAAACCCAGTATTATTACCATACCATAAGAAATGTATGTTAGGAAAGAAACATAAGATTAGCAAAAACAGTTGGCATTCATTACAATTGCAGGTGGCCTTATGTGTAATATTCATGGTGTGAATGAGGCCGTAAACTGGATAGACATCCAAATAACCTGCCAGGTAATAATTAAATAATATTTTATTTTTTCCTGTCATATTGCAGTAAAAACTATTAAATTTTAGAGGTTAGAAGTCAAAATTCTATGAGAACATGAATGGCTTCTCTTTTACATGCACATAGTTTATGTACAAAAGATTCCTAGCTTAGAAAACATTTTAAACATGTTATTGCTGCACATGAAACCAACCCATGCCACTGTGTTCCCCATCTAGAAGATACCTATTTGGAAACTCTACTAAACATACCATTTAGCTTCTCAACTGTGTTACTTGTTTGATTCGTTTTCATGGAAATCTATCTCTGTGCAGCCAGAATTATCAGATGATAGCTCTTGGTTTGGTTGTTACAGCTGGTTTAAGAGGCAGTTTGGAGCACTGAAGAGCCAGTGGAATTGCTTGTGAGAAACTTACAAGCCTTCCAGAAAGCACAGAGAAAGCCTGCTGCAGTGCGTCTGAAGGTTGCCACGGCCTGTGGGCTCTGCGGGAGCTCGGATACGTATCTGTTGCAGCCAGGTGTCTGTTCGTTCACCACCCCACCCGATGGGAAGCCACTGAGAGAGGTGGCACAGCTAGATGGGGCGAAGGGAGAGCCCTCAGCATTAACAGAGCCAACTCATACTTGGATTACTCACAGGGCCTTTGTGAATCAAACATTATTTGAAAGCCATTTGCAAAGCTGAGCTAATAGCCTGAAAACTTCCTGGATTTTTCTGGAAAGGGAAAAATTAAGGACATCTTTGGGGTTTGCTTTGCCTTCTATAAATCCTACAAATTGTATTTCCAGGGAAGCTTTTCTGAGCTTTCAGAGTCCCAAAAGTAAGTGAGGCCCTCCTCTTTTACAAAACAAAATTTACCTTTCCTAGAGACAGAAAAGTTATCTGACCAGAATGCCTGTCTGCTGCACTATTTGACCAAATTTCCATCTCCAGGAACTGGACATCTGGCTGGCTTTTATATAATGATCACATAAGGCATGAAGGGATAAATGGGCTCATTGTTGAGTCAATTGGTTAGAAAATACTAAAAATGAATTTAAAAATAGTCTAAATAGTGTAAAGTACCTTTGCACCAGTGAGGGGAGTAGAGGGGCCCCCTGGATCACTCCGTGGGGTTAGAGAATCCAACAATCAGTGCCAAGATACTGACGACTTGACAGGTTTTCAGAGTCACTGTGGCATCTCACTGAGAAGAAATCTACAGTTGGTGTCGGGCTCGGGCATTGCAGAGTCACGTTTGGGTAGAATATCTATTTCTCAGGCCAGGAAAGTAAGTGTGCAAAATTATAATACCAATAATTAGATTAATTTCCACCTGATAGCAGAAAAATTCCTGGATTACCCCGGGGAAATTTTAGGTACTTGATTTCTAAATTATACCCTGGTCTATTGGAGGTAGGGAATGTAGATACAATGAGTAAGATATGGCCTGTGATCCCCAAACCTCATATAAAGAAGGGAAGCAGACAAGTAAATAATTTCTGATATTACAAGTTAAAACAAAACAAAACAAAAACACAAAAGAGATGGAAGAACGTGTAGTATTGGAACAAAGAGGAAGAGGGAGATTTTGAGTTGACAAGACCAAGAATGGCTTTATAATGGAGAGAAAATCTGAAGTGGGCCCTGAAGGATATTAATATAGGGAGAGGAAAATGAGGGTGAGGAAATTTGAACCCAGAGATAAGGTGCAATGAACAGGCCTCAAGCTGTCCAAATGCACTGAAACAAGAGTCTGCAAATTTCTCCTGTAAAGATCCTCGTTTGAGTTTCTGCAAGGCCAGTGGTCTACATTGCAAATACTCGACTCTGTCCTGCACT